>JAYMFT010201551.1:0-25548 GCA_038088735.1 Panulirus argus
GGGGATGTGTTTTTCTTCGTCTGTTTCCTGGCACTACCTCGCTGATGTGGGAAACAGCGATCAAGTATAACAATATATATATATATATATATCCTAGCCTGAGCCAGGTACCCATTTTATCGACCAAGCCCTAGGGGTGGATGAACTATTAGTGCTATGTATCTTATGTTCTCTTGCAGGAGTAACAGTTAGGTGTAAAAATAGTTACCTTTCATCCCACTTTGAAGACACAAGTTGTAAAAATAGTTACTTTTCATCCCACTTTGAAGACATAATGGACCTGGACAGTATATCTTGATTGGAAAGAAATAATGCTACAATTCATTGCTTCTAAAACACAATGTCTTATGCTTTTCTAAAATTTCCTTGTGTCCTCATATACAGAAAATGTAAGTTTAGTTTTGGAACAGTATTAAAACATTCTTTTCCTTTTATCCATTTCATTTTAATAACAATTTCATAAATTACTACAGATAAGTCTACTTAACTGGCTATGATTAAATTATGTATCACAAAAACCTTTTTTAAACATACATAAATTTACATATGTACAAGACAAGAGTTAGGACAAAAAGTTTATGTTCCTTTTGATTACATGGCTGTATACAATATCTTTAGACATACATTACTTTACAAATGTACATAAAAGGATAAAAGGTGTGAAGGTCATTTTATTAACTGAGTACAACAAACTGAATATATATTTGCCTCAAACTATTATATCCTGTTCAAAAGTAAAATGGTCAATGCTATCTACCTTATTCATCCCATAATGTGCACATCACACACAAAACCCCTGTATACTCTTTCATTAAATTTACACTCCGAACCTGCATGTCCCCCCCCCCTTTTTTTTTTTCACCTCATGTCAGTTATTCTCTCATATTCTTTCTATATCATACTTAATCAGTACATCACTCCTCACTTTATTAGCAACTTTCACTGGACTACGTCTCTTAAATTCTCATAACTCCATTTGCACTCTTCTCCCTCCTCATTCAGTTCCCCTAGAATCATCTCTAATGCTTGAACTTTATTACCTCCGTTGAAGCTCTCCCATATTTCTTTTCCAAATACCAGAGGCAGCTGAACCACATCTTTCAAAAAATCTTGAGTAAAGTCTAAGTTCCCACTTTTACTGTCCCTTTCCTCTGTGCTTGAGCAGTCAGCTGTCAATTTTTAAATCTCAAATTCCACTTTCTTCGATCTTATTTATCCTCTTACCATTTAACCATCCCTCAGAGTGAATTTAAGGGCAACGTTACCACTTCCAGTATTTTTTATCTCTAAAAAGTTGCATGTAAACACACACACACTCATTTACCAAACCTAATTTATTCATTTGGCTAAACAAATTACCTTGGAGCTAATTTTTCCATTCAGCTAACCGCACTTAACTAATGCTTCATGTAATCGGTGTGAAAGAGGGAAGCTAGGAAAATGGTATGAGAAAATAACTAAATATGGTGCTACTTTTGACTAAACAGAGACCACTTTACAATCGAAAACAGTATTCCACTTTAGAGCAATAGATACATTAAATGTTTCTAATAGTACATAAAAGATTTATTTTTTACAAATCATATGAAAAACCACAAAAATAATTCCTCCTACAAGGCTATTTACAAGACTCAAAATTCATTCAAAATGAAACACCTATTTATTCATTTTATAAGAAACACCAATTTTAAATAGTAAATTATCATCCAACAACATAAACCTAATCACCTTATCCTTACAATTCTCTCAAAATGATGACAAAGTAAGAAAATGCTTCTTATCAGAAAGTTATTTCATAAGATTTGAAATTCACTGACAATTACATAACCCTTTACTCAAAATTTTAAGAGAATTAATAACCATTAACTCATTAAAAAATAATAATTACCAAAATGTAGAACAAAACACCTATAATCACATCACTACCAATACACTCAAAAGAATTTCTGTACAATTTTTGAAGTGCCTATTCAACCATATGCATCTACACAACCTTTTTTTAACACTGTACAGTCCTCATCAAATGACCTTTCAATCTATATCATGTATGAGTTACAGCATATATGATGATGGCACAGGTAAACTCAATTTAGTCATCAACCATCACTACATTCCAAGTATAAAACTCGACAGGAATGCACAATTAATTTCCATTAGTCACTAACTTAAGAACTATACTTATCATCACATGTAACTGTCACATTGTCACCCACTGATCATTCCTACCACTGAGTGTTTCAGGAATTAATGGCAACTTTCAAAAAGATTAGCAGCCACTGCTTGCTTGCACTAATTTATGGTAAGTGGAAAGCAATAGAATCACCTTAATAGGAATAAAGAAGGGTAAAAAAGTAGCATAAAAAACACTGAAGAATAATAAAAGGAAGAGGAACTGCTAAGCTAAGAAGCAATGGAGAACATCACAATATCTGAAGGGTATTAAACAGCTTTAAATGAGGATGATGACCAAGTGGGGTGCACAAGGATGAAATAAAAAATGCAAGTATGAATACGTACATGTGAGTATATATGTATATGTATGTATTGTGCATATATATATGTATATTGGTGTGTATATGAGTGGATGGGTCTTTCTTTGTCTGTTTCCTGGAGTTACCTCGCTGATATGGGAAATGGCAATGAAGCATAATAATAATGATAATACAAAAATGAATCCTTTTGAAGCAACAGATCAACTGGGAGATTTGTGTGTGTAACTAATACAGTGGGGAGAATAAAAGGACTGGAATTTCCTAATTATGCTTCTTAATAGTGATCATATTCACCCTTTAGCATAACTTGATGGTCAGTTACATACTTAAAAATAACATTCTGTTCTCCATTGACTGCTGTGTTCATATTTCTCTATCTTTTCAATGTTCTCTTTATTTTATTTCCTATATCTTCTGTACTTTGCTATTTCTTCCTTGCATACACTTGCCATAAAAAGCTTCATTATTTTAACAACCTTACCTATTAAAACACAGAAGCGATAAATGCTTCACTCATATGATTGCTAATCCAGCCTGTAGAACCCTTCAGCCTAAATTTTGAGTACTTCCACTGAGTCTTTGATGCCTTAAGGTATGGAGATAGTCAGGAAGTTAATTATATGGTAGATTTTATATGTGCCATCCTAGCAGGAATGCATAATTAATCAAACATGATAAAGATTAGGGAAAAAGAAAAAAATAGTGATGATGATGTTCAATTTACCAAAGATTTTCAGGAAGCAACAGCCCAAACTTTAGAAGTTTCTCTTCAGTAAGAAAAGGCTCTCGTATCATATCAGAGTCTTGGTAAACAGCAGAGATTAACATTATATGCTGCTGTAACATTATTAATCTAATGTCTTACCCTCATGGCTATTAGTGACTATTATCTGGATGGATATTATTCTATCAGATGGCAAACTGTCATACATGGAAAGAATGAAACAAAGAGATTACAGTATATAGGACTATCTTTGCCTCAGCCTTTTCAATTACTGGATTTTCTGCTTAAAACACAGCAAGGTCATATTAACCTGACAACCAGATAAATGAAAATATTATTTAAAACATTCATTCAGACATGATGGTTAATTTGACTTGCCTAAACATGGATCTCTAAACAGCATATTTTATATTATTTCTTTAGAATACAGTTTTGGGGAATATCAATTTATGATAATTTACTAACTGCAAAAGATTAGCATGACCTTCCCATATATCTGTTACACATTTGCACACATGGAAATCTAACAATCAACCTATTTAATTTAAGTAATACAAGATATATGCAAATGTGATCCCAATGTCCTAAATATCCAATCTAAGTGCAATTCATAATACTCTTTGGCATATTAACCTAAACTAGAAAGTACTTTTTAACTCAGAAAAAAAAATCTAATGTTCTTAGATAACAGCCAGCCAAAAACATCAACTACTACTAGGCTCCCTGTCCTAGCTTGTTAAATGTAGTGAAGCAAAATATCTTAAACAAACCATTATAGTGGCCATCACTTATAATTAGCATTAAGTATGGCCTATTTGCTGAATTACAATCTAATTATAGAATGAGAATTTAGCATTTTCCTACTTTGGTGATCTGCTACAGCATCTGTGGTCCTCTTCCCCTTATTAGGAAGTATGCATCTTGCCTAGTCATTAATCTTTAAGGTCAGCATTTCCCAATGTTATATGCAAGCTTTTAGGACAACAAGCCTGTAAGCTTGAGGAATCATTTGCTACCACCTCAAAATAGACTATGGGATTGATAAAAAATTTGCTTATACACTACAGTATGTCGTCTTCCTGAGTTCAAGGGCTCTTCTAAGATGATCACCTTAGTCACACCTGGAAAATCACTTTATTCACAATAATTTAATGATAATTAAAGATGCAGTTCTAAGCAATCATTTATATGTTAACTACTTAAACCTGGGTAAAAACTTCATCAACAACTCTGTAGCTGACTGCTAGGGTCTGATAAGTATTAACTAGTTTTAGTGGCTACCACTACAAATGAGCTGTTAAAATACTTGTTTTTATTTTCTTAACAGAAAGCTTGAACAGGGAGTCCAGAAGCTGATGTATTTCTTAATAAATTCTGTCTGAACTCAAAAGCTGATCCATTTCAACTCAAAACCATATTTAGCATATGCGCCTTATATGATTTCAGAAAACCATACAACATTACAGTAACATGCATAAGCATAAAACTTTGAGGACTGACAACATACAATTGGCTTGAGAAGTACTTTGCATAAAACAAAGCTAGTCTAATTTTCTAACATGTAAGTTATTTCAAAAACATATCTTTTCTCAATCAATATTTTTCAAAATATATTCTAACAGCATTTTTTCCTATAAACGCCCAGGATATCTACTCTTTGGTTTCCATTTTGTAGACTGCATCAGTGTGTAGTCAATATAAGTACAGTGTCGCTCTGTTAGGAAGGGAACATAAAAAGCCCGGAGTAACCTGTGAGATCTGAAAGAGAATCTTTCATATAGGACAAAGGCATATGAAGAACATAACTATAAATTTTACTTTTAAAACTTGTTATGTCATGATAAATGACTAGTCCATGATTTAAGCAAGTACAGTTCTGGTTAATGTTCTGTAAAATTTTGAAAGACAATTTCCTAAGTTCTCTTATATTCCTGTTAATACAGACTAACTTACCTTGCTGCATCCATAAATGGTACAGTGTGTAATACAACCCATTCTGAGTTGCGTTTTGAGTATCTAGGTTCCCGTGGTGTATCTTCCTCACAATCCAAGTCTATTAGAAAGTGGCATGAACTCAGTGGTACCTGAAAGAGCATGTCAAAAAGTAGTATCCTCAAAACACATCCTATCCATTTACCTACTATCACCTTCCATGTTATGCAGCATATACAACTTACCCTATCTGTCTCTCCATATCTCTGATCCATGTTCCCTTTGGAAACTCCCTTAAGAGGGTTGCCACAGCAAGAGTGGCTATAACTGTTGAATTCTAGTGCCACTTCTTAGCCTTCAGTACCTCACCCTTAACAGGCCACCGGCAGAGGGTAACTCAAATGCAGTGCTATCAGGAGGTTCCTAACTAATGTTCCTTCCAACTACTTCTACCAAATGTGTCTACCTAATGTTCCTGCTTAACGTTCCAACCTACTACTTCTACCTAATGTTTCTATCTAATGCTCCAGTCTAACATTCCTTTTTACTACTTATATCTATAGCTCCTAACATTTTCCAAAAGGCATGGTTAGCGCACGTTGCTCACCACCAGAAAATCAGTTATGAAGAATGACTCGCATGAGTTTAAAAGTTGTCAAGTGTTGAGTTTAAAAGTTGTCAAGTGTTATGTGTGACAAGGAGAAACTATGTTTGAGGTCAAAATGCCAGTAGTCCATGTGTGGGTGAGGGAGAAAGAAAAGACATGCTGTATATAAGCAAAACCAGGACACATGAAGAAGTTGGGGTAAACCATGAAATAGTCTGAAGGGCTTGGGTATAGACGGTAAGCTCTGGTTTCAGGACATACGTGACAACAAGAGAGTGGATGTGTTCAGACTAGGCTGCTGTTCTTTCCTTCCTGATGCTACCTCACAAAGGTGAGGGAAGCAGAAATCTATATACAGAAAAGAGTTGAAAAGTTTTAAAAAAGTTAATCTATTTCATACCTAACTGTTTTTCGTGCATTTGTAAATTAGGAACACAGCAAATATAACTTTATTATCAACAACAATAATAAAAACAATATCATCATACTTTGTATCAGTAACCATACATATTCATCCCTATGACATGTAAACCCTGGAGGTAATATGTCTATTCGGATAGTCAGCTGAATTCTACTGAAAAGAGAGATTCCTATTACCTAAAGATCTTAATATATCAGTTTGCCATGATATCAGTATTGGAATTGGTGGGTTCACGTCAATCATCATCAAGCATATAAGGATCACTTGATATAGAAGGCAACCACTATTTTTTGCCAGTATGACTTTTCATTAGATGGGTGTTTAAAATACTCATCTCTTAGGCAGGTCATACATATCTGTCTTCAAGTTTTGCTTCCAATACGGAAATATTAGATAAATGACCCAACTGTGTTGACATACAATCAAAATTATGCCCTTAAGGCAACTAGTATTAGTTTATCAATTCTTAAATACACTGCATACCTAAAATATAAATTAGAGACCATCTATCTATTTATCTATATCTCTGATGCCTGTTCCTAACTAGAACCCCCTCAAGGGGTAGGCCATGGCAATAGAGTTTCCATAATTAGTGAACTCCAGTGCCACTTCTTAGCCCTTAATGACTCACCCATAACAGGCCACTAGCAGAGTGCAACTCTAGTGCAGTATTTGCAGAGGTTCCTATATTAGAGACAGGCAGAACTATATGAAATACCAGAATATACTCTTGACTCCTCAGTACTCACATATCTAGACTTTTCTTCAATATTTGCATCATTCATATGATCAGGTATAATAGTGGTTCCATTAGCTTCTTGAGAATACGGCTTCGGTAACTGACCTCTAAATTCGCTTTCAATGAACTGGAGATTCCAACTGCAAATAAAATATTACTTTTAGTCTAGCTCTATACCTGCTAACAAATATTCAGTAAGAAGGAAGGAGGTGAGTCGCTTCTAGTGAAGGCAGGGCTGTGTCAAGGATATGAGATGTTTACTGTGGTTGTTTGATCTATTTGGGGATGAAGTGGTTAAGGAAGTGAATGCAAAGGTCTTACAACATAAAGTAGATCTATGGTACATCGGTGGTGAAAGGGGGTGGAAGGTGAAAAAGTTGCTTTTTGCAGATGAAACACATCTGGTAGCAGACTCCAGAGAGAAACTCTGGTGACAGAGTTTATGAGTGTGTGAAACAAGAGAAAGTTGGGAGTAGACATGAAAAAAAAGTAAAGTAATGAGGGATGGAACAGAATGGTATATATGTAAGTTTGAATGGGGAGCATCTGGAAGAAGACGAGGGCTTTAGGTACCTGGGAGTGGACTTGGTACCTATTGGAAACAAGGAGGATAAGGCAAGTCATAGCCTGGGAGAGTGGACTAAGGTCCTGGGTGCATGAAAGAGCAAGGGTGAAGTCAGAGTCTGTTAGAGAAAAGACGGACATGTTTAAAGGCATAACGTTTCTAACAGTGTTTATGGACGTGAGTCTTGGGCCTTAAAAGCAAAAGAAAGATCAATTGATGTTGTAAAATCTGTAAAGTGCTAGAACTTAGTGAATTTTTGCAAGAAAAAGGTATTTAAATACTTAAGCTATTCAGAGAATTACACATTTTGCCAAAATAAAGAAAAAGAATGGATGTGTTTGGCATGAAATGTCTGAGGATGAAATGAGGTATAAAGCTGGTTCTTGTGTAAGGAATGAACACTAAGAAAGAAACGTGGCTGTAAGCATAGTCACTGAGAGCTGACCACAGTGTGCTGACCATTGATTCAGACAAAAGGAGAGGATTAGAGATGACCACTAGGTGATTTATGTATTAGAAGAGGAGGGAAAGACTGAGAAGGATGTAAGGATGGGATGAAGGAGGCTTTTGGGTACTGGGGTCTAAACCTTTGGGGGGTGACAAGTGTGTATGTTCCATGGAATAGAATTAATTAGATCAATGTGGCATATAGGGGTGGCAACATGCTGTACATGGGCCGAACCAGCGTGTAAAATGTTGTCATGATTAACCATGTAATAGTCCTTGAGGCTTGGCTTTGACTGGCATGCTCTAGTTTCAGTACATTATCTATAAAAGCCAGAGAATGGATGTAGGCAATTTAGGCTGATGTTGACTTGTTCCTGATGCTACCTTAGAGGAAAGAAAAATGGCCCTATCATCCACAAATACACTAATACAATTAATAAAATGAGTCTCCTTTTGATGTTCTTTCTCTTAATAATGTGTGTTTTACAGTTATATTCAAACTATTGACATCATGCAATCTTCCACAAATTCTTAAATTTTGCATTATCCAGCAAATATGAACTTTTCAATTCCTATTTTTCCTTTCTAAACCTTTTTTCATTACCTTTTGTTTTTCCCTATATTCAAGGCCGGATGGTGCATGCAAAATCTTTCATAAGCATATGCTTGGTAGCTACCAATAACCTCAACATCTTATTAAAGTTTAATGCTAATGTTAATGTAAACTAAAGAAACATGAAAAGATAAGGACGTGGAAAAAATAAAAGGTAAAAAGAAGAAAAAGATAGACATAAATGTAGCTAAAAGTAAAATATCTTTCTCTGACTGTCAGTGTGGCATAAAAGGGCATGCTGCACCATTAAGTGGGTCTCAGTATGACTACGGACAGAGCAAATCAATTTGTTTGGATATTACTGTCTGCACTATCAGAGAAGGGTTAAGGGATAGTTCTGCCAGTCATGGGAGATAGGCAATAAAATTTGATCAAACTAGAATAAAGACTGTATCCAAGCTATCCTGACTTTTCTCAATGGGTCAACCAATCACAGCACTTGAAAAAGAAAACTGCCTAAACATGACATCTATCTCCCCCATCCCCCTACCCCTACCAAAGTCTTAAACATTTTTGTTTTCACAGTAACTGACAACCATGTTGGACATGATTTGCAAAGAGATACATCAAACAACAACAACCAGTAGGTGGGTAGACAATGTGTATGTGAACTTCAGGCTCCTTCTATTACAATGAAGAATCTATTTCTTCAGACTACACAAATCAGAGCTTGAAAGACACAAGAAGATAATTCCAGTTAGTCCTGAGAGGTTGTGGTACAAGCTAAAAACATATCTTTCTAGACCAGGGGGTCTATAACCCTCATTTTTGCAGGATTTTCTGTGGCGAGGAAAATAAAAATGCAAAACAAGTAATGTAAGCTGGCAAGCTTGAGAAGATGACCAAATTTCTTCTGATTAATTGCATTTTTAAGGTAAAGAAGAAACAAATATAAAAAAGCAAACAGTGTAAATCTGCAAAAAGAAACTAAGAGACTTACACATCAATGAAAATATCACCATGAAACATATATTGCTAAAAATAGCAAAGAAACCTTAAGGAGTTTGAAGGTTATATTAGAAAGAAGAGAGTCATTACCAAATCAAGAGGTCCATTAATTATGGAAAATGGTGACTTGGTTTAAGACATTAAAGTCATGGCAGAGATTTTAAATTAGTTTTTGCATCTGTATTCACAAATGAAGATGTAACTCAGGGCCCAAATCCAGTCTCACTGTTAAGAGAGGAAAACCTTTTGTGACATAATGACATCAAAGTAGATGAAACAATAACTGCAGTAAATGGAATAATTGTAAATAAAAACAGCAGACCCAGATAAGTTTTATCTAAGGAAATGAAAGAGGCGAAAAATGATAGTCCTGTTCATATGTACTTCACTCTGTTCAAATTTATTGCTAAAGCACAGTATTATAGGTGATAATTGTGAATACATGTTGAAATGTTACACTGTGCTAACTAAATGATATACTATGCACTATGCTATTACTGATACTTCAGTCAGTAAACATTTAGAAAATTTCTAGTTTTTTGCTCTCATCTGCTAACTAAGTCATCTATCTCTCATCTGCCACCCAAGTCATCTATCACCACAGAATTCATGAAAAATAAGCACAGTTGTTGCATAATTTGTTCCATGTAACTAGATAAATGCCAAGTGCATGTGTAGTAGGGATGTGAATGGTAAGGAAACTCATCCTACCTCCTACTAAAATCATTCTCTGAAACATATTTTTTTTGTATTTCCCTTGTCATTCTTCTTTACTTTCCTCACCAGCTGATATGAACATATATGATATAATGTGTTCCTCTTCATCCCTCCAGTTATTTAACAATCTATTATTATTATTATTATTATTATTTTACCTGATCACTGTTTCCTGCATCAGCGAGGTAGCACCAGGAAACAGACGAAGAAAGACCCATCCCCTTACATACACACACATATATACATACATGCACATATATGCATAGTACATATATATACATATCAACATATACATACATACACATACACATGCATATACACATGTACATATTCACTTGCTTGCCCCCATCCACTCCTGATGCCACCCCACCCCACGGGAATTAGCATCGACACCCCCTGTGCCAGCGAGGTAGCACCAGGAGACAGATGAAACAGCCACATTCGATCACACTCAGTCTCTAGCTGTCATGTGTAATGCAATTTAACAATCTACATACAACATTTTCCATGGTGAAACTGCACAGCACATACAACATGAGAGGTTCACAGATAAGCACGGACTTTGGGAACTGTAGGGGTACTGAGAAGAGCAGAATATTTTCCCTTGTTTTTGTGGAAAAAAAAAAAAAGTATCTACAAAAGCTACTAATGGTATGATAAGTCAGCTGGATAATCAAAAAGGAAAAGTGAAAACATCACAGATATTGGCTCTCAGCATCTAAGAAAACATCATATAATGCTGGCAGCCATTTAACATTTAAATTTCTACCATCATTATCCGACAAATCTTAAAGGACTGCTCTCACAGTCACATGATAATTTAAACTCTCCTGCACCTCTGATTAAATATTCAGCTGAGTTATTATAACATTTGTTGCATACAGACATCTCTTCTGTCACCATCAAGGTGTAAGAAAATACTGTACTCTCCCTGGTATCCCTACAACTGCCATCATAGGTGCCCAGCCACAGATATGCTGGTTGTCCATACAAAGTGACCCTGCAGAAAATATTTAGATTGCTGGATGACCTGAGTGATGGGGAGGAACATTTAAGATGCACATCAGTTTTGATAACTGCTTCTTTCCCTACACGTCGAAGCTCTGGAACTCTCTACCTTCTCATGACTTTCCCAATAACTATGACCTGGCTCATTTCAAGAGACATGTTTTTCACTTCATCTTAAACAAGGCTTTCACTGTCCCGTCTTTTCTCATTATAATATTCTCCATGACCTTCTCACTCCAAATGCCACTTTATTCCAAGCACATCTGCCACACTATCACTCAACACATTTAATAGTCATTTAACTTTTTTTTGTACTTGATTGCCATTTCCCACATTAGCGAAGTAGCGCCAGGAACAGACGAAGAAAGGCCACATCTGCTTGCATCCATTCTCTAGCTGTTGTGTAATGCACTGAACCACAGCTCCCTATCCACCAGGCCCCAGAAACCAATCTACGGTTTACCCAGGACATTTCATATGCCCTGGTTCACTTCACTAACAGCTCACTGACCCCAGTATACCACATTAGTCAAATTCACTCTATCCCATGCATACCCTTCAAGCTCTTCCATGTTTAGGTCCCAATCGCATGAAACACTACTAAGTTGGTATTCATGTTACTGTCTTTAAAAACATCATTCCAACTCATATTTACCATTAGATTATCAACCCTATTTCACTTTATTTTGTTGAAAAGAAAGAAAGACTGTGTAAGTGTCCGTGTGCAACCTAACACAAAAATCATGCATCTATGCAGATGCTGGAGCATCCTCAATGAAAAAAAAATTTGTTCAGGACAACAGATACAGATAAAGAAAGAATAAATTGATACAGGAAGAATAATACCAATAATTAAGCAGTAACAAAAGATCTCACTTTAAGCCAGGAAGAAAAAAGGATGATGGAAATCTGTGCCACTCCTTTCCCATACAGACATTGACAGGTCTGTCTGATGGATAATTTTCCTCTGCTGCCAATCGATTTAACTCCATGAAGGTTTCTAATGGAGCATGGTATGCTGAAAAATAAAGAAAATAATTCATAAATTGAATATGCTACATTTAAGAGAAAACTGTAATATCCACAAGACTAAAAATTTTCTTGTACTTTACTCCAAACATATTCACATACCAAATGATTTCACATTTCAAGGAAGAACAGCTGAAGTTTGAGGAAGATTACTGTATCGAATTAATTTCTTCTAAAGAATAATATCTTCATTCATGCACATCGTTTCCAGCCTCAGCAAAAAAAAAAAAAAAAAAAAAAAAAAAAAAAAAAAAAAAGGTCTCATTTGCTCACATCCACTCTCTGGATGTCAAGTTTAATGCAATACAACTAGAGCCCATCACATATAACCACCTCACATACCCTGGTTCAGCCAAGTGATAGCATGTCACCCTTATATACCACACTGCTTTAAATAATTCTATCCCCTACACACTTCTCACCCTCCTGAATGTTAAGACAATAATGCACCAGTTAGCACATAATCCAATCATGACAGTGAATCTCCAAACCTACTCACCAATGTATACCTATGCATGCAACCATTTTTAAACAATGTATTTCCTATCACAATTCTTCTTTCAGCATGCAACTTAACAAGCCTTTCAGCATTTTCATTTATTCAAGGAACATCATGTTCCCCTAATTATATCTTTAACTGCCATGCCATCGAACCTAACATAAGATGCCCAGCTCCAAAATTCAATCCCTTGCATCAAAGATGCCAAGACAGCTCTTCCCAAAGTGCATTCATTCTATCTTGAATCCCTTCATTGCCATGTGCATAAGTACTGACATTTACACACCCCTTGAAATTTTTCATTGTAACCACATCAATCTTGAACTCACTTCCTTAAACTCATTACCACAGTCTTACAACTGCTTTTTCATTAGAAATGCCATTCCCTCTTTTGCTCATGTCTTGTCACAAACTCAAGACATTTACCCCCTGAACATTCCCAGAAAATTCCATCCCCTTCCCCTTAGCCTTTGTATCACTTAAAGCTGGAACAGCCATGTTTCTCTCATCAAACATATATTTGTAAAAAAACATACATATAAAAACAATAAAATTATCATGTTGATATCTCAACAACAAACTGCAATACCTTAAAATACCTTTGTACTGGCCAATGATGCGTGAAATACTGAGTGTTGATGTGATGATAACAACAACAAGGGCAAACCAGCCTGTGTGGTTCAAATAGTGTTGTCGTTTTACTGTTAAGAGTGATGACCATAGCTTCTGGCAGCAATCTGTATTGTACAAACAGCTTTACATTTTGTAATTTTTATATAATATCTGCACAGTACAAAACAATATTCTGAAGCAAATAAGGAGTAATGAGAATAATTTATTATTAACTCTACATGATGATATGAATATAAACACATCTACAAAAAGATGTGTGACTAAAACTTGAAAATTAGATAGTGAATGCATGCAATCATAATCTAGAGAGATGCTACACAGGTCAATTATGATGAAAAGGAAAAACAAAGGCAATATTCCACTTCAGATTCAAACATAGTTTCCTGTCTTCTTTTGATGAATTCACCATTTTTTATAATTTTGTTCCCTTTAACCTCTTACCCTGTGCCCTTTTCATGAAGTTCTCTTATAAAATCTTAATCTTAAAGACAATGGTCGCCTGACTTCTGCATAATATCTTATAAAACCACCAATGAATTTTCAATTCCAGGAGTTGCCATACTACCATCTTTATATTTGACGTTATGTAAAATGCACCCTTTTTTAAGTAATATTTTTTGCCTTTTTTTCTACATACTTGCTGGAAAACCACACAGGTTTCAGATCACTGCTTGAAAACCACAAAGATTTCAGGTATGTGCTTTCCAAATTTCAAATTTCCCTCAATGGAGTATTAAGAATTAATGGTCAACAGAATGGCAAGCCATTGATCAAAAACCAATGACAATATCAAGAAAATAAAGAATTAATCTATTTTTCAACCCCATTCTTCCAGTGACTTGCATGTGGTATATCTAGGAGAATCCCTTGTCCATTTGATAAAACTTTAAGGTATTGATCAGTCTTTTCTTTGGTCTACCTCATTTTCTTGAACCTTTAACAGAAATATAGGTCTTCACTAACAACATGTTACAAATTCAATAAGTAATGATATCTTTACATTCCTTCATTCAGGCAACTAACTAATGATTTCCACCACCCTTCCTATCTAGATCATGAACCTTTCTTTACTTAAACTATTCTTTTCATTCCTATGTTAACTGTAGAGGGCATTCACTTCTACAGAAATATACAGGCAGCATCATACACATTTCTATAAATTGGAAAAATGCCTTAAATTACAGCATATTCAGCTGTAAAAAAACAACAGTTATCCCTCACTTTAGAGTGGAGATGTGTTCCCAGAAAATGCAATGCACACAAAAATTCTGGGTAAAAACAATTTTACTATATAGGTACAATGAGAAAAGGGAGGGGAGGGTTACATTCCTTGGGGCAATAATCTAAAAATTTTCATATATACATAAATAAGGCACAGACACAGGATAAGGAGAGTACACAACAGCATGAATGAGATTTTTCTATTAAGAAATTTAGGTTCTAATGGAAGAAAAACTATGCTCTAACATAAGTAAACCCCTAATGAGCATTTGAGGGAGCTCTAGCTCAGTAGCATGTTGAAACACCATTTCATATCCTAAAATGTGGTGTAATCATAAGGAATCACCTCCTTCAACCATCATACATGATATGAAACTGGAATATGCTCATTTAAAGGGAGTCAACAACCATACAATATCCCAACTATGGCATTATTGCACATCAGTGAGTTGGTGTAAAGTACCTAGCTATTCACATCATTCATTGATCAATGGTGTTTGCCTTATGCCTGTTTCTTGGCAGCAAACAAGAAATGCTTTTTAAAGGATAGGAAGGATTATCAATCACAAAAACACAAAAGTGCTCACCGCAGGAAAATCTCGAGTTGTGAAGAATGAGTTGTGTGAGTTGTTGTGAGGTGTTATTTGTGTGTCACAAGGAGATAATGCATGTTTGTACACAGAATACCAACAGTCCATGTACATGGGTCAAAGTAGTACAACTTGACAACCACTGGAGTTTTGGCTTACTACGCAGTAGTCACTAACCCTCCAAATACCCAGGTGAGTAGTACCAGTAATATAACTCCTTAGTCAGTGACTGTCTACCAACTACTACCTACAGATACCTTTGCATAGTTGAATCTTGTTGATATTTCTGCATGCTAGTTAAAGTTGGGGTGATAATTGGCATCTACATATGCCTCTCACAAAAGAGAAAGCATGGGATCCTTTAAACAAGGGTGGGAGAATTCAGTTCACAAACAATGTGAGGTTCAACTCTACTGGGCTTGTGCAACTGTTTTGAGTATAATCATAAAGAGTTTAAGCTAGAACAAAATCTAATATTCCATTTTCAGATCAACATGAGCATTGAGGCTTACTGACTACAGTTCTGTACCATAAACAACCAAAGATGAAATGCTGTTCCTAAAGGGAACAGTACTTTACCATGAAAGTCTGGAAAGATATCATCCAAGTGGACATCTTCCAAATCTGTTTTTCCAGTGCATCATGCTGGGTCTGCAACAACCAGGGTTCTATGCAATGAAGGCAATCAATAACTTAATCACACTTCATAAAAGAAACAATCCTAAGAGGTACTGCATGAACCCCCACAAGGACAAATCCTCCAGTGCAGTTACACTAATGCACCATCAATACACTTGTTATGGCATGAAACCTTAAGTCTCAAGGTCCTTCTTGACCCCTCTTACCAACAACACAATCTTGACTTATAAAAATTTCAGCAGGACATCAAAAACCATTAAGGTTTTAAGTATTTAATCAAAGCCTTGTTGTGGTGTAATATAGGAACAATTCAAAAAAAGTATTGCAGGGTTCCCTTCTAAGGAGAAGCACCCTCCAACTTGATATCTAGCTTAGGCATGAGACTTTAGGCCTTGGAGATTGCCTCCATTTTCCCACTGATGACACAAGGTTGACAGCTGAACTCAGCATATGACTGTCAATCAGGCACACTAGAAATGGAATCAAAACACTTAAATTGAAAGCGATAGCTGCCTGGTGGACTGTCCTGCTGAGAAGTAAATTTGTCAACCAGTTGAATTCGCATTTTGACCTATTACGAAAAAGTTCAGTACTGTCCCTTAATGCATGTACGATCATTAAAACTAAGGTCCATTAACTATACCTCCACTATGAAATACTCATAAAAGTACTTTTAAAAAATACCATAAACCATTACAATTGTAAAAAAGGAAAAATAATATAATGCAAAAACAAATAAAGCATATCTATGATATTAGTTGGACTGACTATATAACAGTTATGGTAATGTTTTAAGATATAATATTCCTAAGGGAATACAAAATGTACTCCTGACTGTGCCTTGGAAACCACAAATAAAATAATTAAGATTCTGATCCAGCATTTCTGAGTGTCACTGACAAAATTAACATGAAGATTCTGATTCAACATCTCTGAGGGTCACTGACAAAATTTTACAAACCACAAGCTCTACCAAGTCAGACAACTGGAGCACACTACTTTAGGTAAGGAAAGTGAATGATGGATGTTGGGAGCTGCTTCACAGCATCCAATCTCCATGCCATTATATGACAGGTCTGAGGGGGTTGAGTTCCTATGAACTTGCATCTACCAGCCTTACCTAATATGTGGTTGTTAAAGAAGGTCAATTCTCATGGATACACCTAATATTTTCCAAGTAAACAGTGTTATAGCCCACTACTCTAAGATGCTCATTGGGCTTAGTATGTAAGAGAAACAATGTGATACATAATGTATGTGATGTTTGGTCAAACAGAGGGGTGAGGAAGCTTGTCAATTCAAAAGCAGTGAGGTGTAGGCTAACCTTTTATTGTAAAGGGAACAGGGTTAAAAATTAGAATTAAAGAATGAAATGGATAAAGTAGAAAAATTGAGGAATAAGAAGGTAAAACTAAACATAAAAAAAGTTAAGTGAAAATCTGAAGCCATACAATGTTAAGGTAATGTGGAGGAAGTTTAAGAGTTTCATCTTGAGGTAGATATAGAGTTGTACAATGTAGTAGGTACAGGACGCAGAAAGAAAAGTAAAGCAAGATAAAGATGATTTAAGTATGCTAGTTAAGGATAAAAACAGGGACTGAAAAAACTGAATATACTAGTGTTTAGTGATGAAAAGGGCCAAAAAATGCAGCATACCTTACCTTACCTTCCTGCCCCAGGATCTTGTATGGGGCTCCTACAGCACTCAGGTAGCCAGCTACGTCCACTGAGAGGGATCACAGGTCAAGAGGTGCAATGACATTGTGTGTATGTCTTAGTGGGGTGAATGCAAGACAGATGAGGAGTTAGTGTTCAGTGTCTTCTCTATGGAAGCTGCATTTTGGGCCTGATGGGTCTTGTAATGTGCCAAACTGCTGTTTGGAATGTTACAGAGATGGCTGGTGTCCAGAACACAAAAAAAGTGTAACTCATACACACCAGGGAAGTGTAGTTCTAATGGCTGCATGCCTAGTAGAGATGACTTTAAGACTGAGCTGGGAGGGAGGATGTTTAGTGTCTGTCAAGACATTATAGTGTGAATATTTTTTTGCCTATGTTATATGTTTGTTGAGGGGAGGGGGGAGGATATGCTAGTAAAGATGCAGAAGAGTGAAGCAAAGGTAAGCTTTTTTCTTTCTACCTTTGAGTTGTGTGATTCAGAAGTTGTTTGGGTTCATCAGTAAACTTTTTTGTGAAAAACTAGGTGCCAAGCATAATATGGTGAGATTATACTGGATATTGTATTGTGTGCAGGCAATGGTTGTTTGTGGTTGTGAGGCAGCTGATGACGGGTATGAGAGCTCTGTGTTGTGGTAATCAGCTATGTTATGTTATGGATGATGTGGCAAGTTATGCATTATTTAGTTCAGAAAGAATGATTTTCCTGCAGATTATATAGGATTTTTTTTTTTAACCAAAACTGGTGCTAGAATTATTCTTAGTGTGGTTAGCCTGTTTATGGCACATGTTGATGTTTGTGGCATGGGAAGTGAATGCTTTGTTGATTGTGAGTGGTTCATCACTTAGGTTTATGAGAGAGTGCAGGTAGGATTCTTGTCTATTAAAGGTGAAGAGGGAGACATTGGATTTTTACGGGGATGCACACATACTGTTTTTATTAGGCTGGTGTTCTGCTTGCCCAAGGTCATGTTGCATGTTTTTTCTTGTTTGAGTATTGTCCAGGATGTTTTGTGTGACTGGGTCTGCTAGAGCTGTGGTGTGTGGGTGCATGTGAAATTTAGGTTGGCTCTGTTGTGGGTCAGTTTTGGAGGTAATTTGGATACTGATGACAGCTGTGATACAGGACAATATGAGTTGGGTTGTTGGGGGGTTTCAGGATGGATACTACATTGGCAAGTTTCCAGATGTTTAGGATTTTCCTGTGTAACCAGGAATGGTTGGAAAAAATCTGAAAGAGCTTAGATTGCAAATGGGCCAAAGCATTATATATGGGAGTTTGATATGTAGTCAGGGCTTGTTGAAGGGGAGTTCTCAAGGTTTCAATCATACTAGAGTGTCAGTGGGAAAGAAGGGTAGATGAGCATTTATTTCAAAGTTGATTATGTGTAGTTTTTTCATGTCTGTTTAGGATGTGCTTTGTTTGTGGCTAATTTATGACTAGTGTTTCATGAGCATGTTTGTGTCTTCTTTGAGATGAAGGCTGCTGCTGGTCTAGGTTTAAATGTGCATGCTTGGCCACTAGGGTGGTGTGGAAGAGTGAATTTTCTTTATAATCATGGATAAAATCACAAACAGAGAATTAAATATGACAGTGAATCCAAATAAAAAGAGAGCAAATGAGGTTTCCACAATAAAATTAGTGCATAAATAAGGAAAATAACAAGCTATCTTGGAAGGATATATATAGAAGAGTGAAGAGTCAGACTGTATTAAACAAATCTTGGCAGATGCTAATGATAAAAGATAGCAGGAAAAAAGGTGTGCACAGTACTTTAAAGAAATAAGTGAAAATGACAGTTTAAGCTTCCAGTACTATTGGATTAGCAGTAAGGAGAAAGAAATAAATGAAGAGACGAGTAAAAATGGTGATAAGAATTACAGAGGAATATCTCGTATTACCACATTGATAGGGTATATGGTAGGAAAATGACTGATCATTTTAAAAGGAGGAGTCCCTTGTAGATAAAGATCAAGGAGGGTTTATGAAGGTAAGAGCATGCTAATTTCTGCACATATAGGTTATGCAAACGTCTATTTGCTATCTATGGACTTGAAAAGATATGTAATAGAGCGAAGAGGAAAGCTATCTTGGAAGTTCCGACTATATGGTTGTGCACAGAACTTTTTAACATGTTCCTAGGAAATAATCCTAGTTTAATAATCCTTCATCTTCCTTGATCAGATACTTTCAAATTAAGAGTGTTACTCTTTACGCCTACTATTTTCTGCCTGGCATATATCATCATGTTTCTCTTCAATCTTTTCTAGAATGAAGAGTTCAAGATCTCAGCCTCTTGTGGTTGTTCATATGTTCCATGCCATCAAAGTTGTATGACATCATCATGGTAGTCTAATGATTTTTTATGGATGAGTCATTATGTAAGTTTAAAATTAGTAAAGTGACAGCTGTATACTGTTATACTGTGGAAGTATTATGGAACATCATGCAAGAACATCAGGTATTGCCTCTCAAAACAGTGCACTTGAGTTGCCCTCTGCTAATGGCCTGTTAAGGATGGTGCACTAAAGGATAAGAAGTGGCACTGGAATTCACCAGTTATGGAGAATCTTTTTCCATAGCAATCCTTTTGAGGGAGTTCCTGAAGGGAACAGGCATCAGAGGTACAGATAGATATATGGAGAGTATACTGCTTAATCATGATGAGACACAATGAAAGTTACCAAAGCTGTACTATGCTGATGATGTTAAAACATGACAGGCTACTTTGATGAAGTATGCAATAGCATGCTTCAGTAAATGCCAGTAAAACTTAAGGGTTTGAAAGGGATGGGATATCACATTGTAATATCAGCTTGAATGGTGAGAAACTGGAAGTAGTGTCTGCGTTTATGTATTTGGAAGCGAAATTTCATGTAGTTGGAATGAAGTTGAAAGCAGAAGTTTGCTCAAATAAAAATGTGAGAATATCAATTACAGCCAGGGATATTAACTGTAAAAAGGTGGTGTGATGGTCACCCTGGTGTCATTTGACAAATCAATTTTGTTTGCAAAGTGAAAATGCAAGAAGCACTTATGTAAGTGTAGAAGTTTATATTTCAATTCAACATACTGGATATGGGATGAGGATGTGTATAAATAATGTGAGTGAAAGTATGTACCTCATCCACCCCATGGAATTATAATCAGAATTAATGATGACAATCATTTTCTTTTCTATTTCATTCAAAAATTCACTCAGGCATTATCATCCATTTGATCCAGCTGTTGTAAATGTCCCAAAATAATGATTTTGTCTTACCAATATTGATGGCTCCAGCAAGGCATATCAGAGGGTACACTGGGAAGAGAAAGCGCTCTTCCTTATGTGGCTGTATTATGAAGATGGTCAGCCATAGGTACATGGGGGATAAGCTCAACCAAAAGGGAAGATAAACACTACTCTTCTTTGGCAGCTGCACCACATACAACATGATGCCCTAAACATGAAAAAAAAAAAAAACCTTAGTGAAAGTCTTTGCAAAATTAAAATTTTGTTACAAACAGAGGAATGGCTGGTACTGATGCACACAGCGGGGCTGCAAGTAGGATGCTAGACACATATAGAAAATGGAAATATAAACATAGTAAATGGGCTCAGCATATGCATACATTTAAAATAACATTAGAAAGGCAATTTCATGCTCAACATAGCTGGCAACTGTCATTCTCTAGTGAAGAAAGAACCAAAATCTTTGTTAATACTCATTGCCATCAGAAAAACATGCACTCCTACATAACTTGTCTTCTGAGTGAGAGATTGATTGACAGTGATGCCCTAAATCATCAGCAAGCTTTCTCAAACAAATGTCAGTGGTAAACGACAGATCCTAACTGCATGATAAGTTCACTCTCTGATGATTCATCATCCCTGTGGTAAGTTTGCTTATGTTGAATTGACTAGTAGTGCCAATATTTCCTAAATTCTAGTCTTTAAATACTCCGCACAAATTTTCAATAATGTATGGATATGACATGGGATGAATGATTTTTTAAGAAGACTCAAACTGGCAAAATGAGGAAACAACCTTTCTTCCACAAGTTCTACAGTGATTATGACCATAAGCCTCATCTCTAGTTAATTAAAAAGTTACAATACATGGGACAATTTTCTTTTATGCATCACTTCCTGTTGTATTTTAAACTTGAGCCAAAAGTGAATGGATCCCCTGCAGTCACTTATGCACTTTAGCAAACTGAGAGTGAATATTAGAGTTAACCCCTTCACTACTCCATATATCATGTAATGAGTTATGTGGCTATTGCTTTACCCATCACATGATCTTTAAATGGCTCCCATCTCTACTTAAAACCCTGCTGATATTTTTCCTATCAATTACCTAGGGGTCACAAACAACCAACTGCCACAGCTACAAAAAAAATTCTACATCTGTCCCTCACAGACTGTCAAAGAGAGTCTACATTCTAGAGAGAATTTTTTGAGAGTTAACAGTCGTAATTTTTTAAACTCACATAAACTTAAACATTGGGAAAATAAAACACTACAGGTAAAGTTGTAATCCATTAGATCCATTATCAGGTCCCTTGGCAATATGAATACCCATAATCTGGCAAAATGGGTGTATCAATGGTAAAAAAATATTTCTAAATAACTAAACATAACTTTTTACAAACTGAAAAATCTCTAATCCAGTATCTACTTACATACACTGGAAGAGAAGCTATAGCTGCCAGGAATATAATATTGAAGTTGAGGAAGCCATTGAAGATATAGAAAGACCATGGTTCTGTGCCATAAATGTCTGGGCCATGTGAAGTGAAGACGTTGTACACTACGATATTGAAAGGAGCAATCACAAGACGACCAAAGTACTGAGAATCTATTTGCACCATGGGTATCTGAAACAAAATAAATGCTTGAAATCAGTTACACTGATTATATGAATATATACAGAATACAAATATATGCAAGGGTGGCAATTCAGGGTATAACTGAGGGCCATGGGATCCATGGAGTAAATGTTTTCTTATTCCAGACACTAACTTCATAAGGTGGAAGAGCCAATTAGGTATAAAATATATTCATACATACATACAATAAGTCATACATACCAAAATTGTTACGGCAGAGATGATGCACCACTTGATGAACATGAAAACTTGCTTCTTCCGAAATACAACATCATAGGCAATTGGAATCCTGTAAATATATACCCCTTTAGCACTAAGCAAGAATAGATCAGGGTGTGAGACGAGTTTGCATGGTGAAAAGTTGGAAGCTGTGGATAAACTTAAGTATTTGGGAGTGAAGTGTAATGAAAATACTTTTGGTGAAAGAAGTTATGCAAAGGAGGAAAATTGGAGGTGTACTGATAGTTATGGTGGATGAGAAAAATCTAAGTGAAGAGTATACAAGAAGTCTGCATGAAGGAATACTTGTCCTAACGCTTATGCACTGGTGTGAAATCCAAGTGTATATTTCATATACATCATGGCAGATAAAGAGGTAACAGTAGTAGAGATGGATAATCTGTACCATATAGCTGGAATCTGGAGTACAAAGAAAATGAAAATAAAAGATGTGGGAAGAATTTGAATAATAAAGAAACCCTTTAAAAGACACTCATATGAAAGTCTTTCAGGATGGTATGGTCATATAAAATGTATGGCAGAAAAAAGGTTGGTCAAGAGATACATAACAGTGCAGCTCAATTCAAGTAAACACCTTTAGTGAGCACAAAATCAACGACTGATTATTGCCTTAAATTTACGCCCTCCATAAATACTGAAAAGTAATTTCTAGAAAAACAGTTATATTATCAATTATGGTAATGAAAGACTTACCCTATCGCTGCAGCAAATGGCCACCCAAGGAAGGTTGATATTGCAGTTGTGAAAATGGCAAGCTCAAAGGACTGATGATACCATGCTCCCATAGACATCAATGTCATATACCTAAAGAATGAAACAGTGAGTAAATTGAGAGGTGTGTAGAGGGACAGGTTTATGACTTTGAGGGCAGGGATGGTCATATTTATGGATGATGTAAAGATGCAAGGCATGGGACCTAAATATAAACGTACATTAATGGGTGAATGTGTAGGAAATGAAATGCTTGAGGGCAGTATGTGGTGTGAGGAGGGCTGGTCAAGTACAAAATCACTGGGTATGAGAGATGTGTGACTGGCCTCTCTGTAGGAAAGTACAGCTCTTCATGAGCTCAAAACCCACTTTAGTTCTGTAAATTCTGCTTATTTCTGTTGTCTATACTTCCACTTTAAAATGAAAATTCAGTGACAACCCATCTATCCAATAACACTCCATATCAGGAATTCTTAACAAATTCTGTGAGTTTCTTCCCAGTACTGTGATCATGAAATTATATTTTCTGTTCCAATATTCCAATGTCTGTGTATTTTTCAATGAACAATTTTGGGATCTTCTTCTAAGGTCAATTGCTTGGAGAATCAAACTGTTCAGTCTTTCAACATGTCACTGATCAATGATAAATTATGGTGGAATCCAAACCCACATGCTGAGGATACTGCAAAAAATCACAGTACTCTAAAAACCAAATCAGGATCCAACAGGATACTGCTTTATGGTGGAAAATGGAACATGAGATATGAACAAATAACATAGAGCCTGTGAAACTTTATATGAATAGTGAAGACTTACATAGCAAAACTGGAGGGAAGGTAGGCTGTGGATGATATAAACATGCCAGCAGCAAATACCAAAATGCTCAGGGTCAGCCTGCCAACATTTGCTCCAAACTCCCTGCATATGCCTCTGAGAAAATAAAAAATATAACAAGAATAAGTTTAAGTTGTTGCAATACAGCAATACATTGATAAACTGACAGAAGATTGATAATGGCATATCTAATAACCACTGATGATTTTCATTTTTCTTCTATAAATAACTAAAAGTAAAATGATAAAGACAATGTAATTATCAATTTAAGAATACATAGGTTAAAACTAACATATGCTTCTTAATATACGACACATGAGTTTTATTATGAGAAACACAAACAAAGATGCATGAATATATGAAAAGACTAAGGTTTCTATTTTCAACAACTGTTCTGAGCACTGCTACTGAGTCTTCAATACTTAAATGCGAGAAGATGGGCAGAAGCCATCAGCACGAAGACTCTACATACATGCAATCAAACACACAAACACACACTAATAAGCAATCTACAGTATCATATGGTTACAAAACTAGTCACAAAAATCAAAATTTGGCAACAAGGCCATCTACAAATAGATAATACATATACAGGCTGATGCTAAGAACCTTCATATTAATCCCCTTAACTCTTCAGTCAGGAACCTGAAAGAAATCAT
This sequence comes from Panulirus argus, assembly GCA_038088735.1. Lineage (NCBI taxonomy): Eukaryota > Metazoa > Arthropoda > Malacostraca > Decapoda > Palinuridae > Panulirus > Panulirus argus. The sequence goes on from JAYMFT010201551.1 coordinate 24,819, forward strand.
TTCTGACTCTCTGTAAGAGCTGGCAGCAAACACATTGAAAGGCCACTATAATTTTCCATGTCTATTTCTTAAACTTGACAAATGCATTTATAAAGTCCACAAACATTATCTCCAGTCTTAAATGGATGATTCTGAAATTATAAATCTACCACTCAATTGCAAACTTATGATCAAGTATCTATATTCCTAACAACAGAGCTACAAGAGCCATGAGCTCTTATCAAGTAGATTATGCAACTATTTCATTCCTCGTTGATAACACTGCTCATTCTAGTGCCCTAAACACTATGTGATGTTTGTGAACTATTGTATCAATTTCAGAATACTGTCACCCCAACAAAATCATTCAAAACATAAAATTTACCTGTAAAAGTAAAGTTCACAGCCTGAACATCCTAAGGCCAACATGCATCGTATAAAGAAGAATACCAGCATGCGGTTAGACTGCAACAGACTTGAATATATCCAGCCAGGAACTGCATGGATGAGGATGTAAGTGTAGGAGCGCAGTGCATACTGAGGTGCATATTCCCACGTCTGGAATCCCTTACCATACAGCAGGAAGTGTGTCTATGGAAGCATCAAACTATTGAATACATAATAACACAAATGATTGGATTATGACTACAATCTCTCATTAAAAAATACATGAGAAACATCGATATATATATATATATATATATATATATATATATATATATATATATATATATATATATATATATATATA
>JAYMFT010201552.1:0-11663 GCA_038088735.1 Panulirus argus
AATAATAATAATAATAATAATAATAATAATAATAATAATAATAATAATAATAATAAAAATAATTATAATAATAATAAAAATAATAATACTAATAATATTGGATTAAACCACTGACGTCAAACTTATTTACGTTGATGCTACTGACTAACGTAATGTATTCATAGCAATACATCCTGCCTGATCAACACTGATGTTCTCATACATCTACCACACGCCATCAGTACGTTCGTTATGTTACTAGTAGTCATCAACACTTTCATGATGCTGTCATTTGTCATCAATATTCTTTTTATCATAGTAAAATCAAAACATATTGCTCAATAAGTGAGGGAAAAAAATAACCCTCTCTCTCTCTCTCTCGTCGGAACTTATAGACAAATGACTGCGAGAGCCTTTGAAGCCCAGGTTATCATATTCCCTATTTTACAACACATTCCCTTAGGATCACGTTAAGAGGTTTTGACTAAAGTGGTGCACATTAATGATCTTACTTATGCTGTAGGATTGAACCCCATATTCCTAGATGGATCGCATCGCCAATTCTGTCTGTCCTCTTCTTTTTTTCTTTTTTCCTCTCTCTCTCTCTCTCTCTCTCTCTCTCTCTCTTTCTCTCTTATACACCATTACCTTCCTTTTTTTTTTTTGTCCTCCAAAGACGCATTTTTCCCCGTGGTAATTCTGCACTTCCTATACGGTTAATAGCCTCATTGCACACATTGACTCCCACGAAGGTATCCAGCCTGTCTGAACATACGGAGGAAACGCGCGTCTAAAAAGTCTTTATCCTATGGATAAGTGCCTCCCATTGCCGCAGATGGAACGTCCTTTCAAATCGACGAATCCCAACGGGATATTACCTAAGGCAGACTTCCGAATCCCTACAGGCTATTACCTTAAGCTGACCTACGAATCCCTACAGGCTATTACCTTAAGTAGGCGTACGAATCCCTATAGGCTATCATCTTAAGCTGACCTACGAATCCCTAGAGGCTATTACCTTAAGCTGACCTACGAATCCCTACAGGCTATTACCTGAGGCAGGCCTACGAATCCCTAGAGACCATTACCGTAAGCTGACCTACGAATCTCTACAGGCTATTACCTGAGGCAGACCTACGAATCCCTGCGGGATACTAAAACCTCAGACGATACCTAGCATCAATGAGGATCATCACAGAGCTCCAACGATGGTAAACTCTCTAAGCGACTGAGAGAACAAACTCGGTTGTTAAGGTTTGTATACTTGATCGAATACGATAATATTGATATGGTGTCTGTCCCACTTTAATGGGATGTTGTGATAACTGTCCAGAGGGATGTCATGGTTCTTCTCTCGTTCTATTGGGATATTAATGGTGTCTCTTTCTAATGGGATGATCTGGTTAGTGTCTCATTCTAATGGGATGTGATGGCTGACGTCTCATTTAATGGGACGTCACTGCAACTGCGTCTTTCTGGTAGAATGGCACTGGACGTACGTCGTTCTAATGGGTCTATTGTGAGACTCGAGTCATTCTCATGGGATTTCACCGCGAAGGAGAGTTGCTAATGGGATGGCATGGAACGGTGTCAGGAGTTTCTATGTCATTCTAATGGTGTGTCATAGGAAGCATGTCATTCTGACGGGGTTTCCATGGGGGACCTCACCATGCTAATGGAATGTAATGGGAACTACGTCATGCTAATGGACTGTCATGGGAAATACGCAATTCAGATGGAAAGTCATGAGAACTACGCCATTCTAGTAAACTGCCATGGGTACTACGCCACTTTCATGGGGATGACTTCATTCGAATGAGTTGTCACAGTGATCATGTCATTTCTTCTCTCAAACACCGGCTGAATTTTCATTTCGTACAACGAAAATTGCCTCAGAGTCGAGAGTATATTGTAAAGGGAAAAAGACCGTTCTCCATTCAGATTGCTGAGGACCAAACGCTCGGAAAAATATATGAAGTGGAATCCTCTTAGCCTGGCGATATATGCTAATTCCTGAGTTAATTATTCAGACGCAACATGGGGACGCATTCTTTATATACAGATAATACTCTCTACATGTTAAGTAGGCGCCTCTGCTGCACTGGAAGTAAAACAGAATATCCAAAAGGATGAATTCTGCTTCAGATATTCGAGAAAGAGAAAAGAAAAAAGATTTTTAATCTCAGGATTAATGAAACCTGTTGCGATTGTCTCGGATGCTCGATATCTTTTTATTCCAGGAAGGTCTTAGGATGGTGCCTCTGGGTAATGAGTTGTAGGCAAAGAACATCCTTGTACATCCTAGTTGAGTCGATCAGGAATGAGTTCTGACATTTATTTCGAAAGTTTATTTAACGTCAGAGAATTCTATGGCCATCCACTGCCAGGAGACTGCACGTTATCAACTCGCCCCACACCACATATCATCCCTGAGCATCTTAATTTCCAGCACACCAACCCTTTCTCTTTTCCCTTGCACCCAAGAGCCACATCTCGCATCCATACAACATCGTCGGCCGTCACAATACTCCTTTTCCCTTAAAGATAACGAACTTTCCTTTCACACGTTCCTCAAAGTATCCAGGACCTTATCCCCCCTCTCTTCCAGCCTTTGAGTCACTTCAGCCCCCATTTTTTTTTTAGTCCACTGCTACGTCTAACTCCCAGATACTTAAAGCACTCCAGGTCTTCCATGTTGGAACTCACACTCTAACCAGCCTGTTTCATCTCACTGCTACACCTCACTGTCTTACTTTTGATCACATTTACTTCCAGCTTCATCCTTCAACACACTTTTCCATAACCTGGAGTTTAGCTCTGGAATCTGCTCAAGTTCTCATCCCATCTTTTTTCTCCTGCTTTAATATGTCCTATTTGTTTCATGCTCATGCCAATTTTTGGGTAAATGGTGTTATGTCTGATCTAAACTTGTATTTCAGTCTCTCCTGATCTCGTAACGTTGTGGGTGTATGTGCAAGGTTTACAGTACCGTCCTGACGCAAGGCTCATTAGGCTTGACAGTGAGGAGCATGTTCCCTGACGTGGACACCACTGGGAAGACTCAAGCTGAGTTTCTAGCTGTCGGTTTAGCTCGACCTGTCATACCTGTCGTACATCACCCCAGCTGAAGTTGGAGGCTAACTGTCTACTACCCAAAGAAGGTATGAACAATTGGATGGACGGCACGCCGGCTGGAGGGAATCGAACAAGGGTAAAATGGCTTAGAAGTTAGAAATGCTAACTGACGTACTGCCGAGGTACCTACAGAAGGTGCATTAAGAACTGACTTAGCAAGAACTGAGGAAGTAAGTAAGTTACATTAAGAGATCCTAGCTGTAAAGTTGAGTGGTTTACGTTGTGTGAAATATAAAAAAGGAGTGAATGAGACGATCAAAATGCTGAGGGCAGTACTGAGAGAACTATGGATTAAACCGAAGGAGAAATCAGGGTGAAGAGCTCGGCGGAATAAGGAGTTAAAGATGCTAATCACAGGGAAACAAGAGGCTTATCGAATAATGGTGTAGCCGGGAGGCATCAAGGAGGAAGCTGAAAGGAACGATTGAATTTTTATCGAGTGGTAAAGAAAGTCAGATGGTTTTAGAGGAACGGCAAGGAGGAAAAAAGTAAATGAGAGCGTGAGAAGAGAGGAGGGCACTCTGTTTAATGAAATCAATGAGATTCATTGGAATAAAAGGATAAGTCGGTGGTAGTAAGGAAAAGCAGAAGATAAAAAGGTGAAGTCGAGAGACTTTGTTATCAGAAACGAATCAATTTCTTATAAGAGACGGGCAAGGAATATTCTCAGAGGTTAGAACGACCCTCTGTCCAAAGATCAAAAATCGACCAAAAAGAAATAGACTGATCTATTGTTTAAGAACCATTAGTCAACCTCTCCAGCAAGACGGACCTGTGTCACAGGGCCATGCACTTTTACTGAAATGTTTTTTTTGTCTAAAGACCACCGTAACCACCAAGGAGACGACCCTTGTTCCTCTACGACCAGTGACATCTCCGCCTCTAAAACTACCATGTGTTTCAAAACTACTAGAACGACTACTATGAGATTATAGTGCGCCTTAATCCAACGCTATGCGTATTCGCGTATGAAATCCCCATAAGACTTAAGACCGGCATCACTCAAAACGACGCTATGCCTCCCAACCGCCAGTACTTTGTTTCAGGGCGACCATCACTACTCAGAGATGGCGCTGAGTCTCATCACCATCACTCAGACGAGGTTGACTAAGCACCAATGTCCCCAAAGCTCAGATGAGACTATGTCACAAGGCCTCCAGCACCTCCATCTGGACCGTGCTATTCCTCAGCGACTTCTGGAAGAAGTAAAACTCAAGGACTAAGTTTCTACGGGCGTTAATGGCAGCTACGAGACACCAAGTGTAACAGGGACAATTTGTAGATAATAGCGCTCTCAGTGTCTGTTAAATCGTACCGTTCTACCACCGTCAGCGGCCGTCACAATACTCCTTTGCAACCGCCACAGTAACGCCTGGCTATACATCCTCCTCCCTCCCGTCTTGTGGAAGCTCGAGACTTCCATCCTCACTATATCCCTTCGGGCGTATCCTCCTGCCTTCCAGAAATGCTACCCCGTATATTTTACCCCGCGAGAAATTCCCCTTAGACTCCTTCCCCTTCGCCAGTTCTCCAAAACAATTCCCATTTCCACCGGGATGTTTCCTTCCTTGGACATTATTTCCGCGTACCTAGATGCCACGTAGGACGGCGCCTCGCCCTTGCCCTGAAATGTCCAGGCCCAACATGGCTTGATCCCGTGTTTACTCTTTGATAATAATATTATTAATAAAGATGATGATAATAGTAATAATGATGATAATAATGATACTTATGATAATGATAATAATAATAAAAATGACAAGCGTGATACTGCGTCACACTTCGATCTTCTTACAAGCACACCATCGTCACAGCCGGACCCTCTCACTAACACGGGTATGTCCAATATTTCTTTAACTACGAGCATTCCCCGTGCACCAATAGATGTAGTTAAGCTTCCTTCACCACAGACAGTGGATACTGTTGAAGATTAGAGATCGCACGGTAAATATAAATATTAAGTAATATAGATATCACTGTTTTGCTAAGGCTCTGACAATATCATATTTAAGAAGTGTTTACAAAGAGGCTTCACACGGTCCGAAGACTTCATTGATGAAATCTTTTTTAGTATGGACAAAACCTTCGACTGTGGAGGAGGCCCACATCAATCATACACCTCGCATAATAAATATTCTAAGATTCAAAAAAGTCGACACGACGCACTTTCAATTATTCCCAAGCAGTTCATGGCTCCAGACTGGAGATCGTCGTGGCTGGTCCAAGATTAGCGAACGCAAACTCTCACACCATTTTCGTCCTGTTTCTATTTAGTCCTTGGACCTCATTTGGTTTCAGAGTTACGAGGATGGTAACCAAATGGTTACGAAATCCCTTTCTTTTTATATTTTGTATTCCATTAAGCACTTCTTTCATTAATGAAAATTTTCGTATGCTCCCTATCTCTGTAAAGGCAAGATGACTAGATTTTGGAAAGCAAAACGTAAGGTATAGATCAAAAACCCTCATCTGAACTCTATTTCAATCCTAGATCGCCGAATATGATATGTAATATTTGAGCAATTCTTTGCTGTTTACATTCTACATATAAAGAGGACCACTTGTACTTGCATCAGAGGTTTTTCTCTGTTCCCCGGAGTTACCAAAGCATCAAAAACAAAATAAACATTTGGATCACATGTCTAGGAGGTGAACACTCCCTTACCTCACCCAACAAATAGTCAGCTGAGAATAGTTGGATCTACTATAAGCTGCATTTACATGAGGGCTGAAATCTACGAAGAATCCCTCCCAAATGTAGAAATAACTCGCAGGACATCATCAGCTCATCAAAATGTCCTTGAGGATGCAAAGTGCATCCCGTGCTTGCTTCAATAATCATTCAGCGGCCGTCACCGAAACCTTCTATTGTTCAAGAGTCTCCTAGACAATTGCAACGGCCTCCGTGAGGAGAGAGCGAAGCACTAGGGACTTGTAGTGGAAGTAAGTCAAGGAGAAGAGTTAGCGGGGAAGTAGTGCTTTAAGCGGCAGTCAACACCACCCCGTACATCAGGATAACGACGCTATCTCTCTTCACTAATGAACCATCTCGCTCATCTTGAAAATCTTCGCCAGCATCAACCCCCAAGCTCTCGAAGGTTGTCACAGTGGCCCTGTACCTCACACACCCGCACCTGCAACTCTCTCCTATCGGAAGGACTGCAAGGAAGGACAGGCTTCGAAAGACAAGGGTTTGTGACATGGGAGGACCTGCTTACGAAGTGCTTATGGTGTTATGATTTCTTTTTTTTCCCCGTCTAGGAATGGTATGGGTGATCTCCAAGAAAGTTCTTTCTAGTTGTAGCCTCACATCTTGGGTATTCAAATTAAATCTCACACAAAAGCACTTACTGACACTAATATACTTGCGCGTTTCTTAATATAATCGTACGTATACAATCGTCAATATATCTTCAATTTTGCCTTATCGTTCATTGTTCCAAGTGGAAGAAATACTGAATCTATTCTCGTGTAAAACTTCCAAATGTGTTTGAGTACTTTATCAGTAATAATATATCGATTGCTTCTGAGAGGTCCTTCTTGATTTCGTTCACACAGGTATAGAGAGAGAGACAGAGAGAGAGAGAGATCAAATTCATGTGATTAATTCTGTCATCAATGAATTTATGTCGACTTAAATTCGTTGTCTCCTAGTTCTGCACTAGACATAAGAACACAAAGCTTTACATAATTACCTGTGAACGAACCTGTGATAACCCTTAAGCAGACGAACATCTACTGCCTCTGGTGAAAGCTCGCTTGGGGCGGAGTTAATGACCGCCATTAGTCTAAATTACCCAAGATAGATAGGAAAGAACCATTACCCCATTTGTCATGTTTGGCAAACAGAATCCTCCCATCAATTTCACTTTTAATAACACTATCTGCGAGTATGTTATATGGTCACATAACGCAAAAGGTCTTTTCGTATTTATGAGGTGAAATATGAGTTATGGTTTGATTACAGTTTGAAGACATATTTGTCGTGGGTTAATAATTCGAAAGGGCCGGGTTGCTGGCTACCAAGTTCAGCAACAGTGGGCGACGCGAGCCGCTGATTACACCGAGTCACGAATAATTACTCGGGATTAATTAAACTGCAGTCTCCCGTTGACTAATACCGGGGAAACGGTATAAGCTTGGCCTTCAGGATGATAATTCATTTAACAAATATGTGAATTAATAATAATCCATTTACTCGAGGACTGGCGGCGCCCACCTAAGTGGGAGAAGTGCGGAGATAGTGTGGACCTCTCTTGGGGAAAGACAGGAGCTCAGAACTTGGTACTACCTAACCCACTGGGGAATGAGAAGCTCCCGAACCTGGTATTGTGTGGATCCCACTTCCAAAAGAGAAGACTTGAGTTATGCATGAACTTCTTGCGCGGGAATTCCAAACAGTCGTATGTTTGTGCTGACTAAAGTACATAGGAAGTCCGGTGGAATATATCACACACACACACACACACACACCTTCTCTATCACCTATTTGCACACTAGGTGAACAAGGACGTAGCCCACAGCACATCGTCTCTATAAACTTGTAGGCTGTGTCATGTCCTTTAGGTCGGGGTTTCTGTGTCCGTTTGATTTGTGTAAGATATAATCATCTCCGTTTGAAATCTTCCTCCAGTCATGAGATCTTTTCATATTCCTCTTCACTCTTTCTCATTGTATAGTATTTCCCTCCACAAAAATGATGCCTTTACCGACTATCTTCATATAAGTCGCATTACCGTAAAAGTATCATTTTCAAACTTTCCTCAAAATATATCAGCAAAGCCTTTAAGTATCGAGCGTTATTTCCAGGTCGGCAAAACTTCCCACTTCCTGCGCTACTTAGGGTTACTTGAGAGGCGGTAACGTCCGCCCTCTTTCCCCTCCAGCGATGAACTAGAACACAGTGATCACCTGTAGCCTATCCTGCATCATCCGAGTCTGTGTGGGAGGAACTGATGGTAAAACGCGTGGCCACTTCTGCTCTGTAATGGGAGATGAGTTCGACACAAGAGCAGCTCCACTCTGGTTTCGAACTGTCTTCGAAACAGGCGTGGCTGAGGATGTCATACCAACCCGAGTTTTCATACATTGAGACAGCGAAGTGAGCGAAGGAAAAACATTTCAGTGAAAAGGAAATAACAGTGAAATGTAGCTATTTCACTGCACATGTGACTAGTTAAGTGGATAACCCGGTATGATGTTGCGTGAGATATTCATATGAATAAATGACTCTATGAAACTGCTTTGGAACCGTTGATATCCGACGTTCCACCCCGACGCGCGTTTCCCCTACCGTTCCATTGCATATTGCAGGTCTTGACGTCAATACCTGACACAAATCTTCACCTGTCGTTTCATTGTATATTGTACGCTTGACGTCAAACCACTGACCCAGGCCTTCTGTGTAAATGTGTCCATCATTCAGAGAAATACAAAGGACGATGATAAAACACTCACACAACACCTTGGGCAATACTTGAGGAATATTTTCTATTTGCTTCATTAATCATTGATGTCTTTTATTCGCCTCTGCAAACAATTCTGTCTCATGGTTCATTTTCAAGAATATATATCTTGGCGAATATGTATATACGAAATGCCCTCATTTATACCCGGTTTGTGGGACGATGGCGATGCACTTTCGAATACGATCAATAAAGTGCCAGTGTAACTGAACTCAGTGTCCGGTCCATAGTCTTCAGACCATGGTATGCAACGCGCATATCACCACTGATGGCTTATAATATTTGCTTCGCTGGAGCTGTTCAAGCAATGGAGGTCTTAACTGTGTTGATATTGCCGGCCGGGTTAGTATTCATGTGTGTGTGTGTGTGTGTGTGTATGTATTGTGCTTGTCTGTTGTTGCCATTTGTGTGTGTGTGTGTGTGTGTATGTGTGTGTGTGTGTGTGTGTGTGTGTGTGTATGTGCTTTCTTGATTTGGAGTCCATTTTGTACTTGTGATTAATTTCAGACAAATTGGAGGAATTATATAAGAGTCTATTCTGCTGCATTAAAGCAATGAACCTGAAGTGATACTGAGACATCTGTTTTATGCAACGAGATCTATTCACAATGAAATGTTAAATGAATGAATTATTTGAATTATACGATTCTCACGACACATTGTGTTAATGAGAGTAATTATGATAAGAAAAGATAGACTAAGATATCTTGCTGTGAACGGAAGATGAAGGTAACTAGATATCAAAAGATAAGGAATCAAATTCTCTTTCGTAAAGAATTATCGCCTCTGTTCTGTTATGTAAACGTTTCGTGTTCGTGAGTGGACTTACCTGAAGCATTTTCTTTCGTGAGTATGTATATGTCTCCTGTACATCTTTACATTTCTTGGTATAAATGTTTGAACGATTATTCTCCCTTCTAACTACCGCAGCCACCACCTCCATCACCACCACACCTGCTTGAGTCAGCCACCGTCATCCCACCGCTACTAAGACACACACACACACACACACACACACATCACAACAACAGACAGGGACAACACATTAATACACAAATATAGATTTAACCACCATGGAAGAGAGAAGAGTAAGGGATGACTTCATGACAAAATTTAAGTTTCTAAATCAGTTTGATGAAGTCAACAGCAAACAGTTCTTCGAAAGATATGCAAAGGTAAAACAACCAGAAACTTTTAAACTTATAAAACCTTATACTAAAAAGTTGTAAAACCTCATACTAACTTTTATTTCACAATACTACTGCTCGTTTGAGGAAGATACCTGCTTTTCTGTACTCAGGAATTTATACTGCGAGTAGTAATCCAGTCTTTAGCATTGACTGGAGGTCAAGTGAATAAAACTCCCCACAACACAGCTTTCCTAGTTATTCACAAAGGGAATCTAAATCGAGGTAAATTTTTCTCGAAATATTCACATAAAATACTTCGAAATCAACAGAGAGAAAAACTTGACAAAGTTCTGAAATACACGGCAAAGTTCGTACCAAGAGGAAAAACTCCCCAGCGTTTCCAACTAATGCGAGATAAAATTATTTCACATAGGTAGTAAAGGTTCCGCAGCGTGCTGGGTTCGCGAGCAGGTAGAGTATAGGAAAAATGCTCATCGGAGCTAAGGAGGAAAAATTATAGAGAATGGAAACTAAGAGAGAGAGGAAAAAAAGGACAGCTCAGAAAAAATAAGGAGTAGACAGTTAATGGTGGCAATGTTCGACCAATGTTTTTTCTAGTCCAAGTATCGTGGGATCTTGTGAAATTGTCGGCACAATAGCTCTCGTGAGTGAAGAAACAATGGCTTCGACCTGCCCTAGCCTAGGTATTTTTCTCGGATTCCAGTGGTGTCAGGGCATCACTGCCTTGAGCTAAGGGAGCGACTACCACATTAAACACACAGAACTTCACTCCACTTCAGACTTTAAGGGAGTCTGTGGCGATCACTTGCTACACACCACCATTAAGATCTGCACCGCTTATCATATCAAAGCGTGGTCGAGGAAAGTGCACTGTCACCTCATAAAGGTAACTTTGCATACAGCGAGAAAGTATATTTCCTTCCATGAAAACGTTAACAGCTTTACCTACAAAGGGGCTCTTTCAAGACTTCCACGCAATCATCGTTATAGATCCTCCCATTCATGTCTCTATACAAAACTTTCAATCCACTTCAATTTTGCCGGATGAATATCCCTGAATGCCTGCTTATTTATAAACACTCACCTATATAACATTCCATAGCATTACCGTTCTCGGAGATCCACGATAGTAAAATGTAGCAGACAGGGTTTGTCTTATGATCCACCTATAGAACACATTTGTTCGGTTCTTTCACTTGCAGAAACTGCGTGGGTGCGTAGTTGGCAATTTGAGCCATGAAGTCTGTCCTTCAACGGGAGACTGATGCAGGTGGTTCGGCTCGTATTATAAGGTTAATACTCAAGCTTTTATGGCAAAACATGCAGAGGCAAAATGTTCGTCTCAGCAGAGATAAAATGACGGTACAAAATGAATTAATGTGAATCATTCGAGTTAACTGAGCTAAGTATGACAATTCATCTCCCAGTTCCTGATACGCGGAGCAAAAGTAGCCAAAGACCCGTAGGTAAGCGAGAGGAAGTTTTCAAATCAAAAGGAATTAGTGAAGCGTTCAGTATTCCAGGGGAGGACTGAGTCAGTCTCGTACCCAAGGCTCCTTCCCTCACTTTGGGTGACGAATCTGTGACGACCACTGCTGTTGAAAGTGGAAGGGGACGTTGTGGCAACAACCACTATTGCACTAGACGTAGATAGCAATGTTCAAAGGAAAGTTTCATTTTATATATATAAGCCAAGCGTAACATAGTATCAATCTATGACGAAGAAACTAGACAGGCCACAAGCAGTCGAAAGATATCCAGAACTATGAGGACACTACGGGAGTACGCTGACGGTTCATGAAGGACCAAAGGAGGTGGTGTGTGGACGTCGTTTTCTAAGAACAAAGTTCTCTCATACTTCACAAAACGTTCACTATCACGATCGCCATCATTCCCTCCAGAAATAAATTTATCACTCATTTTTTTCTCTTTA
>JAYMFT010201563.1:0-11663 GCA_038088735.1 Panulirus argus
ATATATATATATATATATATATATATATATATATATATATATATATATATATATATATATATATATATATCAAGACTGAATAACTTGCTTATCAACTAATAGCATTAGATATGTTGTTTTCAGGATGTTGATCAAGACACCAACCAACATATTTCTGGGTTATCCTTGAATCTCAAGACAAGCGCCGCCTGGACTGGACGGTTGATGAGATTGGATGACTGGCCACTGACATCATCATCACACACGAGAGATGCTACTGTATTTGGACATCTCTCTTTCTGATGCTTCGACATGTGACTGATTATAATGAAAGCCCGGCTACTGAGCAGCCTTTGGGCTCGTTTTCATCAGATGCTCAAAAAATTTATGAGAGTATGGACGCGTTACATCACGCAGTCAAAATACTGAGCACAGCATCTGGATTCATTTCATCAGTCAGGCAAAATACCGTGCAGCGTATGGGCTCCTCGCATCAGGCAGTGAAATCACTGATCACCATGTGCATCCATTTCATCACGTACTCATAACACTGACCAGCGTATGGATTGCTTTCATCAGGCAGTCAAAACATCGAGCAGCCTCTGGATTCGCCTTATCGGGCAAACAAAATACCGAACCGCTTTTAGACACGTGTCATCAGGCAGACAAAGTAACGAGCATCATCTGGACGCGTTCCATCATGTTTCCAATAAGATATAAGCAAGAAAACAGGACGCACAGTTCTTGACTGGCACACTGGTGCAGCCAGTGTGTCCATCTAGAGATAAAACCATCAAGGTTGAAGATTATTTCTGCACTGATGGCATTACCTCGCTAATCACCACTACATTAACTACAAAATTAAAGATATCGCCCATCAGATAATCGACATTAACACTTGTGTGATAGTGGAAGAGAATCACAAAAAGCAACAACATCTACAGAAAAAAAGAATTATTGAGGAGAGTCAAGGAAATTTGGTCTCGGTGGTCCGTTGAAATGTGGGGTTCTGGCGACGAGTCCTGCATATGAAATCAGGCATCAGACCCCAGCACCTCAAGGCTAGAGATGATTGCATCCTTAATTATGGCCGCACTTCTCGATTTTCATGATATAAATTTGTCGCACACATGGCCAGTGATGAGCCTGTGATTTTATTGCTGTTCCGTGAAAGTCGTGGACGTGTATCGCGTTCGAGTGCAACTCAGATTACACTCGTCCGCTGCACATCCTAAATGTCAAACATGAATGTTTGACGAGAGAGAATTATTACCGTCTCTGGCTCAAAGACCAAACGGACTAAATGTGTGTCTTCTCGTCGCTGAAGTGATCACTCATGAGAAAATGTTTAATTACTGCTCGAGCGAGCAATAGTGGGTTCTCATGGGTAATAATCATCATACATTAAACAGCTTCAAGAAGTAGGAGGAGGAGCCTTGGTTGTTGTTGTTAATTCATTGATCACGCCTTCCACCAAATCCTTCATCCATTCATACCTTGTAGATCACACTATGTTCCTTTGCATTACTTCCTGATTCTTCGTCCTTTAGAAATACGATTATTTTGACTTTTCTTTTTAGGGGAATCTCCAACATAATATCTTTAACCATTACTGCGAATGATAGCCCGAGTATTCCGAGGACTTTACCACATAATATCTTTATTCGCAATGGTAGAACAGGTCTTGGGTACCATTTTTATTGGCCAGTTTCTATTACTGATATTTTTTGAAAGAGCATTAAACATAGAGAATTATCATGAATAAGACATAAATCATATCTATTTCTTCTTTCTTCCTATAAAATGTCGTAGTAATAATTTGGGTTTCCGCGTGATAAAGATATCTCGCTAAATGATATGCGCCTCTCACTGTATACCGCAGTTTTGCTCGGACAGAATATTCTTGTCACGCGTAAGTGTGTGTGTGTGGAAATCCTCCCCTCCAGTTTCTGCTTTTCCAAAAAATGAACAGAGAAGCCAAGTGAGGAATTTTCCCTCTAAGGCTCAGTCCTCTGTTCTTAACGCTACCTCGCTAACGCGGGAAAAGGCGAATATGTATGAAAAAAAAAAGATAGATATATATATATATATATATATATATATATATAATATATATATAGGGTCGAGCGCCTAGGTTCGACTCCCGGTTACGGCAGTCGGTCCACAGTCAACCCAGCTGTTCATCCACCTCTAGGGGATTGATCCATAAGATGAGTACCTGGCTTAGGCTAGGGTATGCCACCATCTTCATCCAGCCAGCACCATCGGACAGAGTTGATTACAGTACAGGGAAGACCATCTCCAGAGGCAACGGGCGTGTGCGTGCGCTCAAACACCCCAAACCCCTTCCCTATTAGTTTAGTGTGCTCTTCTCCTCTTAGGTTGCGTTCCCCACCACAACCTCCCTCTTGTAATGAGTCAACAACAACAGCCGACTTGGCTAGCCTGTAGGATGTTCGCCTGGTGGCGAGAGTGGACGGTTCCAGGTGGAGGAGGAAGAGGTAAAGGGGGAGAAGGTATAGTGTAGGAGGGGGAAAAAAAGGATGAGGAGGAAGAGCGTATTTCCAGCAGAGGCTTCGAAGGTCTTTGATGTACTTGGCGGTGGCTTGTGAGGGGCATGAATTCTATGATTATGTAAATCCTCGCGATAGAGGTATTGCTGAAGCTGCTGCTGCTGCTTTTCATCTCCCTCCTGTTATTTAGGGAGAATTTCTCTGGGTTCCTGAGCGTGTTCAGGAGAATCAGGAGACCGGGTTGAGGCTATGGGGTTGAGTGTTTGAAGTTGGCTTCAACATTGCTGCTGCCGAGAACAGGACGTGCTTTTCGTAGGTTTTTGCTGTGTTCTCTCGGTGTTTTTTGTCACAGTATTTCCCTTCGCCGCCATTTGTGTGTAATTACCTATTTTTACCGTATAGAGAGGGAGTTTTACACTCGTGCTGCCCTCATCTCTTTTGTGCATGTGTGTGTGTGTGTGTTTAAGAATTCATGCATTGTCCCCTTCATCTCTACTCGAGCAAATCTTGCTACTATCTCTCTCCCCCCGAGAGACATTAACAGTTATGAAGAATCAGTCGGATGAATCGCTCAGCCACTCGGGCAGGAGGGCATGTTTTGAAAGCGACTGGGAGGAGAGGTTATGAGGTAATTAGGTCACAACGGTTTGTGGCACACCGTCCCCAAATTCCCGTAGCGATATCAGGCAAGAACTGCGCGGAACCACGAGTTCCCAGAATATACCTTGCCGTGACCTTTTGTTAATTAGCGGTAACTTTCAATCTCTCTCTCTCTCCCTCCCCGAAGGTTCCCTCGCGAGGAAAAATATTGTGAAAGTTGAAACTCCCCGAAAACTTCAGGAGTTCGTTTCGAGTAATCCAGTTTTCCTTTAATCTGGCTCTCGATTCTTTATTCCGTGTTAAGAGGTTTCCAGCGTGGCATGGAAGAGAGAGAGAGAGAGAGAGAGAGAGAGAGAGAGAGAATATGACGGGATTTTGCCCTGAGGTTGGACTTAACGCATAGAGCCAACGCCACACACAGCTTATTCATGCTGATCAGTTTTCTGTTGCCATGCGCAGCGTATAGCTATACGCTTCCAGCATCTTGTTTTTAACTGTTTAAGGCCTGATCCCTACATTTTTCGTTTCGCTGGGCATTATATTAATCTGTCTATCTTTCCCACTGAATTCTTCTATATCTATCTATCTATGTAGGGTAATGGTGAGTCCTCCGTAACGTCTGGTCGAGAAGCCCTGGTCTGGGGAACGCGGTAAGAGATGGGGTTGCTGCACGGGCGTCACCTAAGGTGAGGTGTGTGTGTGTGTGGGAGGGAGGTGTGTCCTCACTGGGACGTTGTGGAAGGTTGCTATTGGCATTAGGAGTTGATGATTATGTAGAGTGTAGGGTTTAAAGTGCTGTGTATTCTGGTGTTTTAAATATCGACGACTGGGTTGGTCATCCTAGTGCCCATAGCTTCGAGGCCTTAAAGTTTTTGATATGTTTTCAACCATGATTTGTCTGAGTGTACCGTGTTTGTGTGTGTGTGTGTGTGTGTGTGTGTGTTTGTATGATATTCCGTGGAATTTTTTGTGGACTTCAAGACTTTTTTTCATATATATTGTAAAGTTTTTGGTCTTTGCATGTCTTCTTTAATTCCCATAGCTTGTTATTTTGCACGGAAGACCTCGCAGTATAGCTCAGGTCCTGTCAAAGCCTTCGTAATAGTCTATTTGTCCTGTATCATCGTCAGTTTAGCTTGGACAGTGTATCTGAACCAAATCCAGCTCCATTAAGTTCAGTCTGTGACTGCGTGATATACAGTAGTATTCAGCCTTGCTCATAGCAGACCAAAGTTCTCATCTGTATATATTTCTCTGTCGTTGCTTGACTCGCTGATTTGATTTCTTTGAATGTGATTCTCAAATTCATCGTGTCCGTTTTGATTCCTTTCGTTACCACTCGGTGTATTCATTCATCCTACACTACTCAAATTTCCGATTGCTATTTTATTGTTTTTATTCTTCGTGGGTTGGGAAAAATCTACGTCGGTCACAACCCTCCTCAAAATCATGATATTCTTTAGCTGCTATAAAAATGTAATTATGAAACATGGTCTGTTCATTACTCCCTATTAGTGTGTCGTATTAACTTCAGCCCACGCTAATGTGACTTACGTCCCGTACGCTTCATTAGCCGATGTGTTTATGTCTCCCTTAACCCAAGCTTATTGAGAACCTATTCACCTCTAAGCCTCTCTCAGCCAGTGTTACTCCTACGCTCCGTTCTCTTACAGAAGACTCTTCTTCCGAATGTTCAGTGGGAGGCAGATTATCCCCGTCCACGTCTTCTCCTCCGGCGAGGAACCTGGTTGAGAAAGCTGTAGATTTAATCTTATTAGACACACACGTTGAGAAAGCCAATTAGAAGTGCGATCGTTGAGGGGGTTTGTTGATTTAGTTTAGAGGATCATGTGCTATAGAAAATGGATGTTACAAGTTTTTGCTACTTTAGTGAAAACGTGTAGGTGGCTTGTTCATGACAGATTGTACATGGAGAGTTTGTTCATCTGAAACTGTTCGTCAGGAGCTGTACATTAGGGACTTGTGAGACAGTACAGTTGAGATTGATCATTCGGCGATGGTATATCAAGGGACACTTCATTAAGGAATGAGAGCGTGTGAAGCATTAAGTTGATGATAGGGTGTGGAAATAGTAGGGAGATGACGGGAAAAAGTAGGGTGTGTACGATCTGGATGATAGGGTGAAGTAGAAACAGGGTAATGGAAAGGTAGAGTGACGTTAGGGAGAGTGTCACTACTAGGGTGATCGTAATCCGAGACAGACGTAGGGTGAGGAAAAGGTACATTTTTTTCTAAAAGGAGTTTTTTCTAAAAGGAGGAAGATATATAGGGTGAGAGGAATGTAAGGTAATGATAGGGTGAAGGTTAGAGAGAACAGAGTGATGGAAGACAGGTTGATGGTAAGTGTAGACAAAGTGAAGGTAGACTGAAGGAAGAATGATGGCAGGGTGACCGATCAGTGATGGTAGGGTGAAGGAAGAGGGAAAGGTAGGGTGATGGAACACTTATAAAGGAAAACATTGTTACGATATGGATGACTGATATTAGTATAAGTGGTAGTATTTGAAGCATGAAGAGATAATAATGACAGGGTGAAATAAGTGATGGGAGGATGAGAGGATAGTAGTGAGATAACGCTAATGCCAGGGTGAAGGATATCGGTAATTAAGGGGTAACTGTGATACGATGATTGGATTACAGGTTACGAGTTAAGGTACTGGAAGTGAACGAGACAACGCTGGTAGGGTTAAGGGAAAGTGATTTTAGGGAAGCGGGCGCCGATTTTAAGGTGTGGGGGATAGTGAAGATAGAGTGTCCAGTGTGTGGATGACTGAAAATGTGTTCATTGTGCGAGAGGTAACAGGAAATGAACCCGTACGATTAGAAAAACAAGCACTGCGCTTTGAGAGTGAGGCAGCTGCACTACCCGGCGGTCGTAGCAGACAATCGATATCACAAGGCTGAGAAAATCCATACTACACCCACGTCCGCCAGTCCTTGCATGCTCGTGGTGGTGGTGCCACCAGCAGGTGTACACAGGACTGATCTGGCTGGTAAACTTACATCTTAAATTTGCCATAGAATTTTTTTGGTCTTCACAATATGACAAAAGAACAGAGAGAGGGGCTTGTGAGAGCCCAGTAATGAGACTGCGTGATTAGCATCAGGTCTGAGAAACCGCCCAAATGAGGGAATTGTTCAAGATACTCAAAATTGTTCTTTCCACAGACATGTTGGCGCCTCGGTAACTTAATGAAAGTTCCCGTGGTATTCAGAGAGATTTATGACAGCGTAAAGTTATAGTCGAAGTACACACAAGGAGGGTGGGGAAATGGATGGATCGTGTGACGGTAGAGAATGGGCTAAAGTTTAAAGATACAAGGCTTTTGGCCAATAAAAGGTATTTTTTACAGACAGGGTAACAGAAAATTGGAATCGGTTACCTGTTATTGTTATTAATCTCTCGAGCAATAAACTCGTTCGAAAAGAGACGAGATTGTCATATCCACAGTCGTTTGATTACTGTGAAGTAGGTAAGAGTGAATGAAGATTTTTTTTTCCAGTAGGTAACCTCCATGCAGGACCAATATGTCCTCTGTACCCGACCTTCCCCCTTCCCCCCCCCCCCCCTCTCTCTCTCTCTCTCTCTCTCTCTCTCTCTCTCTCTCTCTCTCTCTCTCTCTCTCTGTGGAAGACAGAAATGATCCTTTCTATAAAACATCTATCCTGTAGAAAACTTCCCCCCATTCCTCTCGCTGCAACAACACGGAATGAATTCGGCGTAGCCCAACTGCACTCGTCTCTACCTCTTCTTATTATGCTCGCCTGTGTGTTCACTCCGCTGCCATTGTCACGCCACAACTATCTCCTTTCGTGGCTCATATGGGGGGGCCTGGTAATGCTTCGCGTTACCCAGATTCCCCACACCCCTACAGTATCCCAACCCAGCTCGGTACAAAGGAGGAGACGAGTCCTCGTCAGACACGTTCTCTTACGTTTATTCCCACTGGTGAGATTACCCTCACGTCGTTGTCCACTGCCGTGCACGTACCGTTCTCTTGTGCTAACGTTAACAGGCGTCAAGACTCAAGAGTTATGTGAGCTGTTTACATACGTGGACGCAAATGGTGTGCGATCGGTGTGTCCAGGAATCTGGTTTAAAACCACTTGGCCATTTGAATCCCTTTGTGGACAATGGCTTGATCTTAGATCTGTGCTCGTTCGTCCACATTTTCCCCCTACGTTAACGCTGTGGGTTACAGTGACTTAACCATCCGAGTATAGTGGCTTAAGCCCGTGCATTGGATGGCTTAGTAGCTGTATATTTTTCCCCCCTAGCCGATGGGTCATGAGAGCGACTGAGCTCTGGTATCTGCCAAGCCTTCTGAAACTATGTAGCCTCTCTTTAAGAATTCGAGTCTTCGCCCCAGAAGGAAGGAAAATCCCTATAATATTTAAGCTAGCTACTGCTCTAATAGGAGGATTTTTATCCAGGGGAAAACGAGACAAGCCAACATCGGCAAAGAAAACGTAAGGGAGGAGATGAGACAATGGCCAAGAGCTGCGTGCTCCTTTTCCCAGCCATCAGGTCCTCCGCCATGGGGTCGGTCAGTTGGAATTTATAAGCTTTCCAGGACGAGTTTACGATATGGCGACGGGCGACGAGACCCACTTTCTCATGCCCATTACCTCTCCCATTCCAGCATTTACGGCCGGTTCCAGCCCTATGTAGAAGAAGAAAATAATGGTAGACCTAATTACACACTTAAATGGTAACGCCCTGAAGCGCTTGGTGTCGTAGATTATGCCTCTGGTCTCTACGTTGTAGTGTACGACTCCTCTTTTTTTCAGTCGTTATCCGCTCTCAGGATTGTTGTAAAAACGTTTACCCGGGGAGACGGAGTGACGCAGTTACGGACCGTAGCAGTCATAAGCTCTCGTAATGTTTTGCTCGGCAGCACTGCAGCGGTAACTTCTTCGTATAGTACTGTAGGAAGCGGCAGTCACTGCAGCACTGTTGCCATACACGTCACGCTTTAACGGGCAAAATATCAAGGAGGTTTATGGCCTACCCGCTCGGTGTGCACGTATGATAGGTCTTATGCGTAGTGAGTGTGTATGTGCTCTTGGAAATGTATCCTTAACTCCTGCAGAAGGCGTTGGAATGTTAATTCGGTCGGTGGATGATGTAGCTTGACGCTGACGGCCTCAAATGACCCTTGCACTTGATAGGTCCGAAGCCCAACCAGACAGCCAACGGCGGTACGCTCCTTGATTTTGACTGCACAGTCCCTGGGTACGATTGGTCGTACCATCATACCCAGGTCTGGTACCGCCGTGCTCAAGAATCGTGCTGCCGTGCACTCGGATCATACCATCTTGCTCAAGGATCGAAGAATCGTGCCCAAGGATTGTACCGTCGTGCTCCAGACTGCTATATCCATGGTACAGTGTATATGGACTTTGATGAAGCGCTTCAATGCAGAGGAGCGTATTCCCCCTTCTTCTTAAGAGAGAAAGACCAGAGCGTCTTTGAGAGGTCCATCAACGGCATCAGAAGGCCCCTTCAACACCCGGCCGTGCTGCGCGAACACATTGGCAGCGTCTTATGTCGCAGCGACGCAAGTCGAAATCGAACGAGTTAGTGGCATAATTGATGATATCAGCAGCGTTCTATACCGGCAAATGCGGAGTGTCCTCGCTCGCGTTCAGCTGCGAATAAGTAGAGATCAAACGTAGCGTCGAGAATATTGCGGACACGAACTGGGTTCTGTGCTGGTAAATGCTTGAGATCGTCCTGGCCTTCATCTGCTTGTGACCCTTAGATTTTAGCTTCAGTGAAATACTCGCAATGACTTCGATTAAACAGTCTGGTGTACTCCACTGCTGAAGACTAGAATCTTAACATCTCTCCATCTTTTCATTTGATTATCGTTTCATATTGTATTCAGTCAATCATTTTCCTTATTTTTGTTCTCCGTGCTTACCGTCGCTTTGCCACAACAGCTCGGGCACTCGGTGAACTTGAGCGTATTAATGCAACGGAAATAAAAGTGTGGTGGGCTACAAGAGATTAAATCACTGAAGTCTGAAGGCTTTCAGAGGCCAGTAAAGAAGTAAGGCATCTTCAAGAGCATCTGTGTTTAATGAAAGATACAATGTCAATGAAATGTTAGATGATCTGTAGATGGTGTTTTGAGGTATTCGCATTACTTCCCAGAATAACTGTGCTGCTCTGGCCTGCATCACAGATTGGACCAGTTGCTTTATATTTACGAAGAGCAAGACAGTATACGAGACGAACTTCCAGAGTTGGGTTGAAGGGGTCATTGCATGTAAATACATAAACATCAGTAATAATCGGTTAGTAACTGACATGTGAAGGCTTCTGGAGTGAGCACCCTCCCCGGAAACTCGTCCTTTTTAAAGTACTGATTAACGCCGGCTGGGGGCAGGGGAAGAAGAAGAAATTCGTTATAGATATTGCGCCCCACACGCCACCTTCCCTCCTAATTGAGATAGACTGAGGCGAGTTAAGAGCATAACGTGCCGGCCACCAATTCCAGCCCTTGACGTGACCACCCTAGGGCTGAAACCCGGCCGGCCTCCAACTAGCCCCTGCTAGGAAGGGGTCGCGCGCGCCCTCCAAGAGGCGGACGCTATCAAAGCTCACTCACACTCGGGGGAACAGGATGATCTATGTGGTTGAAGGCAAGAGGGGAGATGTTACGACCTCGTGAACTGCAGTGGCCGATTGCCTCTCTCTCTCTCTCTCTCTCTCTCTCTCTCTCTCTCTCTCTCTCTCTCTCTCTCACATACACACACACACCATTTTACCACAACTTTCACTAGGCCACCTCCACCACACCAGCACATCGTCTTGACCTCGCCACCACCACATCCGCATGGCTTTCTCACCACAGCTGTGGCTTAATTACTGTACCTTCACCACACACCATTACCTCCTTACCACTGCCACCACCGCCATATCGCGTCTGCCTCACCACCGCCATGTTGTTGTCACAGCCACCGCAGCAGCAGCAGGTGGCCTGGGGACCAACCGGTGCTGTGTGGATAATATCCGGGGCATAGATGTTAGTGTGTGTGTCTGTGTGCCACAGTTGACGGGACGGAAGCCTCCTCGCTCGTCAGCGTTACACAGAAACTGCTACGTTACTGTGTAGTTCCGCTGAAGACTCATTTCCCCTGTACTGTAACGCTTCGAATACTCATATACTGTAACGCTGTTGGAGACTCGCCTCTCATATATATTAGCACTGTTTGTAGATTCGCCCCTCACTGGCTATTACGCTGTTGGAGACTCGTAACACTGTTGGAGACCTGGCCTCTCATACACTGCTAATTTCAGGAACTTAAAACCTCTAGCCATTTTTTCTTTCTTCTTCCTGTACGTATTTCACGACAAGGACTTCTTGTTCATCTCCAAGGTCAAGGTAAGATTTAGGATCTTGTTTCTCGGTCGGTAATGTGGTCAACCAGAGCATAGTACCGTCTTGTCATAGGCTCGTACCGTCGTGTCCCAGGTTCGTACCGTCGTACTCGTGTCCTACCATCGTGTTCTGAGGGTACGTATATACGGTACACCTCACACACGGTTTCTCCTCGGAGTGGCCCCGGCAAGTGGGTGGTGAGGACGTTTTTTAAACGGCGCTGGTCGCCCCCATCTGCAGGCTAGTGCAAACCTCCCAGCTCAAAATTGTAGCATAAATCTCCCCCATCCACGGCTAACTTTATATTTGTATCTCCTTAGTTGCATGAAAAGAGAAAGCTTCATTACTTTCCCTCTTTGAAATATATGTCTTTCTATTCTTACCCTTTGATCCATGAGTTTCAGATCTCTCCTGTTATCACATACAGCCTCGAAAGGGTCCCGGTGTTGCTTTCTGAATCCCTTTGCATTCCAACCCTCCACAGTTTTTCCCAGAGCCTGTGTGTATGTTGCTAGACTATATATGGCACTCCCGAGCGGCAAATCCTGCAGCCTTAAATTCTTTGGCTGTAATGATATCTCCTTTAAGCTCTTTATCCCTCGAGATACTACACACGCGTCTGAGACGGTTTGCGATTATACAGAAATTTTTATCAGAGCTTATGGTAGGATAGCGAACATCTTTTCAGATTTACATTGTTAGTATGCTATCTTTTAACTTTCACGTCTTTGTTCTGTGTCTGCGTTGCATGTTCTCTATTCTCTGTGTAATGTGAGTCTCACGTCCGTGTTCTTTGTCTGTGTTCTATATTTTGCTGTGCATTAGGAATATGTCTGTATTCTATGTCAGCATCATGATTATCTTCTCAGTCTGAATTGCCTCTGTGCTTTCTTTCTGTATTGCGTCTGTGCTGTACTTTGACGCTACTTGTTTGCTCTTTATGTCTGTATCGCGTCTGTGCTGTATATGAGTATTTCATCTTTGCCCTAAACGGCTGTTACTCAATATCTTTTGAGTATCGTTTATGTTAAACAATTGTTTGTCTTTATCACATCATTGATTTATATGTTTCATATATATCATTCATGACGGGCTACTCCAACGCGTTTGTCTCGTGAGTTTTTTTTTTTTTCTTGACCACTCGCTTCGTTTGTGATCG
>JAYMFT010201574.1:0-11663 GCA_038088735.1 Panulirus argus
GAGAGAGAGAGAAAGAGAGGGGGGGGGGAATCGTAAATGTACTGCCTTGTTGACACTTAACTTCACTCTGTCCTTTATCAAGCTTCAAACTGACTCAGGAATTTGCTTTCTACCTCTCGTAAACACGACGGTACGACCCTTGAGCACGACCGTACCGCCGTGCTCAAGGATCGTACCGCCGTGCTCAAGGATCGTACCGTCGTGCTCAAAAGCAGTATCGTAGTGCTCAAGGATCGTACCGTTGTGTTCAATGGATTAAGTATTAATATAAAAAACATCAAAAATAATATTCACCAAATAAAACAGTCGACGACGTGAGCGAAAACATTCATGAATTTCAACTCTGAAGGTATTTAACCTGTGATAAGGCAGGCTGGTCTCATTCCCTCTAGTTCTATAACCTCTGTAGCAGTGTAGAGCCAGGCTGGCCTCGTTAAGTCTTACTCCATACTCATATGCTTTACCTTCTGTGCTGGCCTCCACCTTCCCTCTGCCATGTGCTCTTCACCCACACCACCAAAGAAATGCTTCGTCTATACTTAGGAAAAATAAAACCATTTAGATACAAAATCTATAGCCATTAGCATCAGGGTCCTAGGGATAACCTCTCATTTCACCTGAAGTTTAGTCTTGCCTTCAGCTATACTCTACATTATGTAGCCCTCCTCGTGTAGCCGTCAGAACCAGTACAATTATCCTGTATTTAAATACATCCTGAACCTCGTCTGTATCCCGACCAGTTGCACTTTACACTGTGCATCGTCTGTGCTAATAAAGGGGCGGCCCCGTCTTCTGTCCGCACACACACACACACACACAAGACGTTGCCAGATGCACCAGGACTAACCCCCGCTCCCGCTCCCAACACGGTTGCCAATAACTCATCCATGTACTCGGCAGGATATAAAGTGTTGGCTGTAATTCATCCATATCCTTGACAGGATATAACGTGCGGGTAGTATGGGAAGTATGGATAGGGAAAAAGGCTTGGGGGTGAGTGGTTGCACCACTAAAGAATTCCATTCTTCACTTCGTCCCCACGAGCGAGCACATGGCCCGGATGGCCCAAATCTCCTATGTACATACGCGTGATATGGTTTCCCTCTCTACTGTGATGTTCATACTGGTACCAAGCTAAATATATTGTACTTAAACGAAACCTAGTTCTCAGTATGCATATATCATACGTTACCTTGCATGATGTTATAATACCAATAACGTCACTGTTTTTCCTCCTTTCCTGAGGAGACGAGAGCCCTCTAGTTCCCTCCGCCCACCTGTCACCCACACATGTCTCTGGACTGTACCCACTGGACGCTCTATACTGACCTCCACCTGCCCTTAGCCAAGTGCCCTTCATCCATGCTATCACTGAAACGCTTTGTCTGTTTCTATTTACAGAGATAGATTAAAAAGTAAGACAAGGGAGATGACAGCTCACCTCAGCCAGTCACTGACTCAAGGGAGGAGACAGCTCACCTCAGCCAGTTACTGACACAAGGGAGAAGACAGCTCATCTCAGCCATTCACTGAGACAAGGGAGGAGACAGCTCACCTCACCTAGTCCCTGAGACAAAAGAGGAGACAACTCACCTCAGCCAGTCACTGAGACAAGAGAGATGACAGCTCATCCCAGCCAGTCACTGAGACAAAGGGGAGAAAGCTCATCCCAGAAATGTCACTGAGACAAGGGAGGACACAGCTCACCTCAGCCAGTCACTGACACAAGGGAGGAGACACCTCACCTCAGCCAGTCACTGACACAAGGAAGGAGACAGCTATCCTCATCCAGTCACTGACAGCGGAGGAGACAGCTCACCTCAGCCAGTCACTGACCCAAAAGGGAGGAGACAGCTCACCTCAGCCAGTCACTGACACAAGGGAGGAGACAGCTCATTTCAGCCAGTCACTGAGACAACCCAAACGACAGCTCACCTTAGCCAGTCAAGGACACAAGGGGGGAGACAGCTCACCTCAGCCAGTCACTGAGACAAGGGAGGAGACAGCTCACCTCAGCCAATCACCGAGACAAAGAAGGAGACAGCTCACCTCAGCCAGTCACGGAGACAAGGGAGGAGACAGGTCACCTCAGCCAGTCCTTGGACAAGGGAGTACATAGCTCACCTCAGCCAGTCACTGAGACAAGGAAGGAGAAACCTCAACCCACCCAGTCACTGAGGCAAGGGAGGAGACAGCTCACCTCAGCCAGTCACTGAGACAAGGGAGGAGACAGGTCACCTCAGCCAGTCCCTCGGACAAGGAAGTACACAGCTCACCTCAGCCAGTCACTGAGACAAGGAAGGAGACAGCTCAACCCACCCTGTCACTGAGACAAGGGAGGAGACAGCTCACCTCAGCTAGACACTGAGACAAGGGAGGAGACAATTCACCTCAGCCAGTAATTGAGACAAAAAATGGGACAGCTCGCTTCAGCCAGTCTCTGACAAGGGAGGAGAAAGCTCACCTCAGCCAGTCACTGAGACAATGGAGGAGACAGCTCACCTCAGCCAGTCACTAAAACAATGGAGGAGACAGGTCACCTCAGGCAGTCACTGAGAAAAGGGAGGACACAGCTCACCTCATCCAGCCACTGAAACAATTAAGGAGACAGTTCACCTCAGTTTGTAGGGTAGACGCCCAGTTGTTCATTCTAACATTTTTCTCTAGTCTGTTACCATTGGGCTGAATCACAGTGGCAGCACTGCCTGCCCTCCCAGTGGCAGATTCGCGAGAACCGTCAGTATAGATGCACTGGGCTATGTTATTGTGAGTCTGCAGTTTCTGTATATGTTCCAGAGCACTAGTTTTGGCTAAGTGTTGAAGGTGAAGATTATAATTAATTAGATTCTTGGGTGGATATGTTGGTATAATGACGTCAAAGGGAGTTATCTTCCAGGGAGGCAGGAAATGCTGATGCTTCCTAATTTTGTACAGATTGTGTACTCCAAACTTTGTCATGTGATTGGCTGTTATTTGGATCCATTTAGATTCACTTGTGCCATGGCATATACAGTTTAATAATTCTTTAGAAACAACACTATCTGGATCACCACGCATAATTTTCAGTCCTGTCATATGATTGATTTCAAGTACTCTGTCTTCAGTGGTGGGAATACTAAGGTCTTTCTGCATGCTGAGTACTTTAGTGGAATTCGGTCAACTAAGTGATTCTTATGGCTTAATTTTGCACTTTTTTTTCAAGTCCGGTGATACCTTTGCTGTTGTGTGGGACCAAATCTGATGCGTGGTCATCTATTGGAGACCTAATATACGCTAAGTACATTAGTTTAAGGATTCTGATATTTGCACCATAATTAGAGTTGTACCCTGCAACAGCTCTTAGAGCTCTGAGTCTTTCTGTGTATTGTCGATTCAGTTTTTGCACACTAGCTGCAGCACATGGGACCGAGACACCAAGATATTTAAAGGAGGAGACATAGTCATCCGCGTTTCCACCAACTGTCAACTCAGATGGCCCGCTCCTGCCGTTACTAATTCGTTTATTGAAGACCTTAGTTTTATCTACAGAAATGATGAAGCCAAGGCTTTCACAAGCTATGTGTATGCAGTTAAAAATAGTTTGCATTTCACGATATGCTTTGGTATGTACAAGAATATCATCGGCATAACTAATGATGATATTTCTGGGACACTGTGGAATCGATTTCAGTAATGCATTGATTAGTACACTGAACAAAGTGGGGTTAAGTACTCCATCTTGGGAGTGCCAAGTAGCATGTCTTTAACTTCACTTTTGTAGCCTTGAAACAACACAGCTGACTTTCTAAGAGAGAGATAGCCGAGTATCCAGTAAAGGAGCCGGCCACCTATATCATTTTTTGCTAACTCATTTAAAATAACTTGTCTGTTGGCAATATCAAATGCAGCTTTTAGGTCAAGAAAAGTGGTGTACTTATACCCTCTGTCCCCATGAACTGATAGGGCAGTAGTGATACAGTTGTGTGCACTTTTGCCATGTGTGATATATGTTCTCTGATTTTGTGTAATCGTCTGTTGAGCACCATCCTCTCAAAAGGTTTGCACAGGCAACTAGTCAGGGAGATTGGCCGAAATTCATCAGGTTTATTGTGTTTAGGTATTGGTACATTTAGGCTATAGATGACCCGTGGCATAACTCATATTATACAGCTTTAATAATGGATTACCAGGTACACATCTTTAAAAGTCTAATAATGTCGTAAGTAATACCATCCTCCCCGGGGGCAGTGCCCCTGCCCCTGGTTAGAGCTGCGTCAAGTTCAAACTCAGTGAATGGCACATCACATCCATCAATGCTGCTTGTTTAATATGAATTGGGTGAGATCTTCGCTTTCACTGGATTTGTTATACAAAACATCCCTAATCTCAGGTGGCAGCATGTAATAGCTAGAATTATGAGCCCATTTCGTGATTAATTCGTTAGCCTTCAGCGGCGGGTTGGGATGAGATACTTGTTTATTTTTCTTGCCAATGACTCTGTTAATACCATTCCAGGTTTGGCTTAAGGGAGTGTGTTGATTCAGTCCATTGACAAACTGTTCCCAATCATTCTGTCTGAGTTCAGTCATTCGTTCCCTCGCTGTTGCAAGAGGTGCTTGAAATAGTGTTAGCATTTTGGGTGTTCGAAGCAGTTTATAACCTTTACCTATTTGCCTAGCTATAAATTTGAGCTGTTTCAGCTCAGGGTCATTACAGTACTGATGTGGCCTATCATGAGGTGCATTCTTTCTACTCTCTGAGGTTAGCTCGCTTTACGTAAAGAAGTTGTTTAAAGAAGTTTCAAGATTGACATTAAAAGTGTGTATATTTGTGGGTTCATAATCATTGTACAAGTCAGAGATATAAACTATGAACCGATTTTGATGTTCTTGTTTCACTATAAATCTTTTTCTTTTCGATCTGTCACCGGACAAGTTGACATCAGCTATATGTATTGTAACCATTGTTGGCAAATGGTCAGATATAAGATCATCAACAATATCAGAACTGTGAGCTGTGTATAGGTTAAAGCCTATACACCTGTGTTACGAACATGTGTTGTTCGCTGTGTGTGTGTTGGGCTGAGGTGTGGGCCTTTCCTTCACATGTTTCCCTTATTCTCAAGTTACATTTGTTGACGCTCACCTGTGACGTCAGCATCTCACAGATGAGATGGGTCTCGTGTCCGGGAAACGTTAGCCAATCAGAACTGACTCTGTACGGTAACCCCCTCCAATCACCGTCGAGATGGGAGGCGTGTCCGGGTTGCTCAGCCTATCAGCACTGACTCTGTGTGGTCATCCCCTCCAGTCACAGTCGACATCGGGGGCGTATCCAGGCGAAGTCAGACTGTTTAGGACATCCCTCTCGTAAATACCCCGAGGATTGTCTTGGGAAGCATTCCCTCAGCCGCACGCTGCCCAACCAGTGATGTAATTTTCTCTTGCCATTTGCATGTAGCGACTGTGTTGTTTTGTACTGTAGTGTACTGTGTTATATCGTGATTTGTATTAGATATATGTCGCCCGTGTGAAAGTGAACTATCATCATTATTATGTTTAATATCTTTTTTTAAAGGAAGAGATCTCGTGGTATGAAAACTTATCTGGATTATTAAGGTAACTGTTTGTGCCCTGTAAAGTAATGCATTTCTTCTCCCTTGTATTATTTGTTTCTTTTAATATAAGTAGTTTTAATCCCTGTGTTACCCTGTGTTGCGTAACAAGAAATTGGCGACCCTGCCAGGATTTTCTTACCCTAAGGAGTCTCTCTTCCTCATTACTTAATCATGTCGTTCATCAGTGACAATGACGTGTAAAATTTCTGTCGGTCTGAGCCTTTTCCAAATGATACTGAATCTTTAACCATTTATGATATGATGCTTGTTGCAGATAGGTTAGGAGTGGTGTATGACCGGAATGCTCATAAAGTAGTGAACTGGAGGCTTTGGTAATAAATGAATTAGTTGGTGAGGAGTTATGAGTTACTCTACCTGATGTTGAAGAAAGAGCTGACGATGCTGTTCCACCATCGAGGTCTGCTGAAGTTTTAGCCACTGCCCAGCCCCCTAGTGTTACAAATGTTAATTCCGAATACCTGTGGTTCCAACAAGAAATTGCTATATTCAACGCACAAAGTGAACACACTAGGCTTCAAGTACAGCAGGAACATACTGAACTAGCTAGGATTAATGCACAAGTACGAATGGAAGAAGCCAGGCTTGAACATACCAAAGTAGCTTTGGAACAAGAGAGAATACGACAGGACGAGTCGAGACCAATACCAGGGTTCGATTTTACAAAACACGCAAGATTTGTGCCAAGGTTCTGTGAAGATGATGCAACTAAATATTTCCAGATGCTTGAACATGTGGCCAATCAGCTCTCTTGGCCCAGGCGTCTTGGCCGATTTGTTACAAACTTTTCTCAGTGGTAAGGCTCGGATCGCATACGCAGCGTTGTCTGATGACCAGTGTATTGACTGTGAGGTCGTGAAGGATGTTGTGCTGAAAGCTTATGAATCAACTTCGGAAACTTACAGACGTAGGTTTAGGAATAAGCGTAAGAACCCTGACAAGACCTATGTAGAATACCATCGTGAAAAGGGCGATTTAATAGCGCAGTGGCTACACTCCGAACAAGTTTGTGAGTTTGAGGAACTTAAAGAAATAATGTTACTCGAGAAATGTAAGCGCAGTGTGCCCTTTGAAGTGATGAACTATTTGGTTAAAAGAGAAGTGAAGTCTATTGACAAGAGTGCTTTACTAACAGACCAGTAGGCGCTGACTCACAAACTTGGTACGGAGAGACCTTCAAAAGATTCTGAAGGCAAGGGAAAATGCAATAAGATTGTAACTCCACTTGAATCCGCCCCCTTGCCGAAGGCCCCTAAAAGTAAGAGTAACAACCCCGAGAGGGTTAAAGCATGTTATTATTGTGGTAAAGGTGGACATCAGGTGAGGGAGTGTTGGACTAGGCTGAAGGAATCCAGAGATTTCACGCAGTAACGAATGGTTCTTGTGTCTTCCGGGAGACTACTCTATTCCATGGCCTGCCAAGGAGGGCTGAACTCCGGGAGCTCGGCAAGCGCCGGACGTGGTGGAAGGAGATGGAGAGGCGGGTGTTTGGTGTAGTTGCTCATCAGGTCGCTGGAGTTGGGGGTGGCCTCTCGGTGCAGTCTCGATGCCATGCCTTAACTCCAGGTTGCTTACAGTTTATGCATTTTTCTTCAATGGTCTCCCCATCGCCAAGTTTACCGTTGCACGTTTGTGTGGCATGTTTCCCGAAACATATTGTTACGCACACTGATAACGTCACTCTAGACTCAAGGAATGAAATCAAACACCAGAATTAAAATCACTTAGTTTCTAAGAAATAAATTCACAATACAAAAATAGTAAAATCACTCGGGCTCAAATATCTAGGTTACTTTACTGCCCAGGTAAGTTTTCAAACCAGGAGGTCTCTTCCCTCACAAACTTCAAATATAAAAACATAATAATGTAACACGGTGACAATGCTAAAGGCACATTACAATACACAGTGACACTCAGTAACAAAATTTAATAATGATACAACAGTACTGAGGCTGGACGCTACATCTCTCAAGCACTCGTTGTGGCTCTGGGCTCGTCAGCAAGGAGATCCTTCTCTAGGTGGCT
The DNA here is from genome assembly GCA_038088735.1 of Panulirus argus. Lineage (NCBI taxonomy): Eukaryota > Metazoa > Arthropoda > Malacostraca > Decapoda > Palinuridae > Panulirus > Panulirus argus. Next base: position 7,640 of record JAYMFT010201574.1, read on the forward strand.
GGCTAAAGGAAATCTGCTTCCGGGGCAATCCTCGAGGGTTTTATTTGAGGTGTGTCCTATAAAGAGTCAGTTCGGATTGGCTGACTCCTTCCTGTCATCCCCATCACCTCTATTGTTATTGGAGGGAGTGACCACACAGTTCTGATTGGCTAACGTGGTCCGGACATGCCCCTCATCTTGACTGTGACACGCCCCTCATCTTGACTGTGAGATCCTGGGAACGGAAGTAAAACCCATAGATCCTGTCCACACCTGAGAAGGGATTAATGGCTTCCGGTGATTCCGGGACGCTACAACTGCGAGGAGTCGTGTGACCTGTTACCTGACACCGACAACCGCAGAGGGGCCAACGGAACCTCCCGCTGGTTTGTTCACCACAGTGAGGACCTTCTAACACCGTAGAAACCCTAGACTCACCACAAAGCACACGTGTGCGAGATCCCTGATTGGAGAGAAAAGAATTAACGAAAAAGTATATAATAAGAACACAGGGTTTGTAACATCCCCACCCTTAAAGGAGGAAATTCCTCGAAGGGGAATTTTCTTATCTTAGGAGCTGGATAAACAATCTGCCATGACATTGTCTTTGCCAGCGACATGATGGATTCCTAGGGTATATTCCTGAAGGAACAGAGCCAATCTAGTTAACCTGTGATTTTTATCCCGAAACTTGTTGACATACTTAAGGGGGTGGTGGTTAAATATACATAATGATAGGGTTGCCTGAAGGGCACAAGTATGCATGTGAGAGCTGTAACGCAAGTATCAAATACAGAAGTTCCTTCTCAATGGTAGAATAATTCTTTTGGGCTTGATTAAATTTCTTAATAAAATAGCTTACAGGATGGTCAATCTTCTCTTCGTCCTCTTGCAAGAGGACACCACCATCTCCCACATTACCGACATTTACAGCTAACCTATTTGGGTCTTGTAAGACAAGACACAAATAATATGGCTCTTAACTGATGAAATGCCGTCTCGCACTGCTTATTCCAAGCATAAATTACATTTTTCTTCGATAGACATGTGAAAGGGGCGACGATTGTGACAAAATAAACAATAAACATCCTGTAGTATTCGACCATGCCTAAGAAACTTTGAAGTTCTCTTCTAGACCGGAGAGCACATGTAGGGGTTAAAATTTGGACCTTTCCTGTTAGTGGAAGGGAGGAACTGGCAGTACTTGTTACCTGGTTGACTCGGCGATAGTTGATGCAGAACCGATACATCCCGTCGGGTTTGGGTACCAGAATCACGGGCGAACTCCACGCTGACTGACATAACTCGATCAAATCGGGCTCCAGCATGTAGCGTAGTTCCTTTCGAAGAATGGTGACCCGTTGTGGACTTACTCGGTAAGGAACCTCTTCAGTAGGCCAGGCGTCTCCCATAGCTGCAACAAGGTTCATCAGTGAGGCCCTTCCAGGGAGACTTAAGCAGGCTCCTGGTTGTACAGACCGCAGGGCAGTCATCTCCACTCGTCGCTCCTCCGGCAGATGTGAGAGCTTCGCCTCCTTCACGTCCACGCTGTCGCCAGGTTCCCAGGCCTCCAGGGCACCCGTAGCTGGATCGTCGTCCTCGTCACACACAGCTCCCGCTGGGAGGTGCGTCGTGTAGGCCCACACACTCTGCTTGAAAGGAGAAAAATTAGACAGATAATTCTTAAGCCCCGGTTGGAGTAACTGCGGCGGCACTTCATCACCCTTCTCAAGACTCCTCAGTCGAGACCGTTTGCCATTCCAGCTCTTCATTCGATCCTGAGTCTGTCTTGAATCGGCCCGAGACAATTCATGTTTCACACATTGACTCTTGTTCGGATTCTAAACCAGCAAAGAAGGTGTCACACAGCGCCACCTCACTGGCTTCATCTTCAGTGGGTGTTCCCGTCTCTACGGACTCCGGATAGGTCCATGCTCAGGGAGTGTCGTCGGGTCCTCCATCTAAACGAAGTCCACATGAGGAAAGAATCATACGACCCGACTTCGCAAATTCCACTCTCAGGGAGTGTTCGTCGGCTCCTCTGTCTTAACGGAGTCTAGACCTGCAAGGAAGGGATCACACGGCCCGCCTCCACTAGTCTCGTCCTCAAAGGATGTCCTCGCTCTCTCTTCTCCACGGCTGCGTCCTTGAACACACGGCCTGCCTTGCTAGCTGCCAGGGACCTGGCCTTTGCGTAGTCCAGGACTATATCTGGTACTTCTTCCTCACGTCGTTTTGTCTACGTGGACTCCCTCAGACTCACAGGCAACACCGGCAATGGATTCATTTTCTCTCCCGCTAGGTCAGTGCTTAACACAAAGTCCACTCCTAAAACAGGCAACCTATCCACGATCCCCACGAGAGCAGGGCCCGTGAAGAGATCTGTTTCCACACACACAGCGAGTGGAGCTGCCCTGAGATTCCACAGCCCGTCCAACAAGACTCGCTCCGCAGATTCTCCCACAGGTACTAAACCCTTCATCATCAAGGACTGCAGCGCTTCGGAATCACGCAGTATGGTCACTTCTCTTCTTACTCCAAAGCTACTTACATAACCATTAAACAGGAACGCCTTGAAGTTTCCCCTAAACGGATGCTCGACTACATCTTGATTGCCACTTTCGCAATTCCCTATGTTACTGGGTGCAGAATTAGCCTTACTAACACCCCTAGGTGGCCCAGTGTTGAGAAGAAACTCACTGGCCTTCTCTCTGTAGAGTCTCTGGATTCCTTCAGCCTGCTCCTGCAATCCCTCACCTGATGTCTAACCTTGCCACAATAATAACACGCTCTAACCTTCTCGTGGTTATAACTCGGACTCTTAGTGAGCAAATTTAAGCGGGCTTGCACCATGATTGGATTTTCCCTTGCCAACAAAGGCTTTTGAACCTCTACCGGTACCAAGCTTGTGGTTTATCGAGTACTAATAAGCAAGTATCCTGGCCCTATAATCAGACTTCACCTCTTTGTCATTTAAATAATTCAGCACTTCAGGGGGCACATTGTTCTTAAATTGCTCGAGTATAATTAATTTTTGCACTTCCTCCAACTCACAAACTCGTTCGGCACACATCCAGTGCATGAATAAATCGCTCAGTTTACGTAAATGTTCTACATAAGTCTGGCCAGGTTTGATACGATTGGTCTTAAACTTGTCTCTGTAAGCGTCTGGTGTTAACTCATAAACTTTCAGCACAACCTCCTTTACCACTTCATAATCAGTACACTGGTCACTAGATAACGCGGCGTATACGGTTTGAGCTTTACCACTGAGAACAGATTGTAGTAAAGTCGACCGAGACGTCTTAGACCATGAGAGCTGATTAGCCACATTCTCAAACGTACGGAGAAATTTAGTTACATTATCCTCACAAAACTTTGGTACAAAACTTGTGTGTCTCGTAACATCAAACTTGGGTACTGATCTTAACGCGGCCTGTCGTAGTTTCTCTTGTTCCAAAGTTAGTCTCATTTGTTCAGTCTGTTCCTTCTGTGCCTGCGCATTAAGTCTAGCAGTCTCTAGTTGAAGCCGCAAGCATTCGGGATTGACATTAAGATCGCTATGTCGCTGGGGAGGGACTACAACCTCGGGTGGCGTCGGTGGTGGGACGATGTCACCAACACCATTTTCAACATCAGGCACAGTCCTTACTAGTTGCACACCGACTAGTTCGTTTAGTACCAAAGTCTCCAACTCTACTTTATGAGCATTCCGGTCGTACTCCAGTCCTAAATTATCTGCAACAAGCCTTAACTCATAAGCTGATAAAGATTTAATCTCACTTGGAGATGGTTCAGATCGAGAGAACCGTTCCACGTCAGCGTCACTGGTTAACGACATGATTACTTAACGAGGGGAAGAGACTCCGTAAAAAGGCAAGAAAATCCTGGCAAGGTCGCCAATTTCTTTTTACGCACTCGGATAACGTCACTTTAGACTCAAGGAATGAAATTAAACACCAGGATTAAATTACTTAGTTTACAAGAAATAAATTCACAATACAAAAAAAGTAACACATCACTCGGGCTCAAATATCTACGTTAC
>JAYMFT010201585.1:0-11663 GCA_038088735.1 Panulirus argus
TCTTTTGGAAAAGTGAAAACAGGAAGGGAGGATTTCCAGCCCCCCGCTCCCTCCCCTTTTAGTCGCCTCTTACGACATGCAGGGAATACCGTGAAGAAAAAAATCACATTCACCACACTGCACTGGAATGTGGAAGTGTGGTGAATATATATATATATATATATATATATATATTCCCTGCTTCTAATTGCACCGCAGCCTTAGAGTTCCAAGAAGCCCCAAAAGGAGGGTGTCGGGTTATATTTATGCGCATAGTATGTGTAAATGTAACATAAACTGTAAACAGTAAGGTTTGGAAAGGCGGTTCATTCAATACATCTGTTGAACTCGTGATAAATCATATCAAGGCCGACCAGAGCCAAAAGCTTCCTTGATGCTGGGCTTAATTAAGCCCGTCCCTCTCGAATGGCTAGCAGAAGAAGCCCACTGTCTGACGTCAAAAGACAACGACAGACAGCGCGCACAGCATACTATGACCCACCTAAACTGTTCATAGAGCGTGATTTCTCCATCACAGTTATAGAGGGAAAGAATGCTGTAGTAACTGATAAGGCATTAGACACTTGCCATGTAACATCCCCAGGAAAGAGCAAAACAGACGCGAAACAAATATTCACATTACCACTAACAAACATATGCAGTTCTATGCATAACACAGGATACTTTCCCTTGAGATGTAAAGAAGCCAGGGTAACATTATACCAAAGCCCGGAATGCCAGAAGCCAACCTAAAGAACTAAAGACCAGTTTCCCTCTTAAAAGAACCAGAGAAAATATTTGAAAAACCAGTTATTCTTCGATAAATCTGGAACTTACATGGCAACAACCTCCATAGCCACAGTAACTGTGGCTTCTGGAGGACAGACGTATTGCCTTCTCAGCCTCGACCGAAGCAGAAAATAATAGCAATTTCCAGAGGCCTGAAAATTATGCATTCATACAAAGAGAAACAAACAGAACCTTTGACAAAATGCGTACAAGTGGCCACAGTATAAACTGATGCAGCTAGATGTGTCAGAAATTACCGAGATATTGAGTAACTTCTTCAACCATGAACCAATCACCAATAGACAACCTGAGCGACGTCATCAAGATTTCCATAACGAAACGGGGAACCAAATCCGCTCCTGAATACGGTACATAGATAGTTGCAGATGACAGTAGAGCTGCATTAAGGCAACTAAGGAGTTTTTATCTTTTGACATTAGGTTTATATGTGTAAATGCATTGGTGAAGGGTACCTTTTCTGTAACAATGATTTTTAGTGTTACCCAGAGATGGCGCTACGTACGTGGCCTTAGATGGCACACTTAACGCAAATATGTTGAAGTTACGATTTTGTTGTATATCTTGTTTGGAGGAAACCTTCGAAATCGCATGGTGACAGGTGATTACTGACTAGACGTGTGTGGACAACTAAGGAATCGAGTGAATGCTCTACACGGCAAGGATATTGGTTGCACCAAGTCGTATATGCGTGTTCCGAACCACGCCAGGTGCAAGAGTTAGGAAACTTTACAGAGAAGTAGGCGGTTTCAAACTAGAGAAACATGAGTTTGTTCATTTGTTTGCAGTGAATTTGACATTAGCTAACAGTGAGTCGGATCTGAAAGAACCTGTCACGTGAACCCATGAACAATATGGATGATAAACCTTAAATTTTTTTAACAGTAGCATGTTACACCACAAATCATAATGTTTTGAAGTAGAATTGTGACACTTTAAGGTTGGATCTTTTATATCTTGCAAATACCGATCCTGCATCATAGTTTGCAGTATGTAGAGTGTACTGGATGAGCATAGCAAGCCCGAGTAACCTGGGCGGGGCAGAATGCAGTCTTCACGGATAGCAGTGGAACATTAGAGGGCGTCGGTTCTATCCTTATCTTTAGTAATTGCTTTGGTCGTACGTCAAATCCTTGAATGTGCAGTGATTCAATCTTCCTTCTGTGTAAATAATTTTTAAGGCATTAAACTATAATTTCTGGCTTTTTTTGTGGAATTTTAGCCTAAATAGTTATCTTTCAACAGTTAGTTTTTAATAATACTTTCACGTTCATAATGAGCAATAACAAAAGCTGATGTAACAAAACACTTTGTTTAATGTTATTGATTCCTCTGTAGAAAATGAGTAATTACTTTAGTTTTGCATAGTTTTTTATTTCCCATCCGTGAGTATACCGCATCATTCAGCCTTTAGGGGACAGATTCGACAGGTTTTGTGGTCCCATGTGCCTCAATTCTTTGACCCTTCTTTCACAAGCCAGGCATCTACACCCTTCCTCCACTTCTTACTCCCGTCACTTCTTACTCCCGTCACTTGATAGTGAGCACTGAAGGCAAAATACTAAAGCATAATTCCCAGCCGCTCCTCCTTTTTAGCAAATGTTTATGATAATGAAATTTTGGCTACAAAGCCAGATTTTTTTTTGTGTGTGTTTTATGGTCTCTGATTTAATCAATATATCTGTTGACATATAGTCACGTCTGCGAAGCAGCTCTGTCTCGTAAGAATCAGACCAAATTTAGTGATTTGATATAACATCCCAATAACTCTAAATCTGTCAGATTTTGTAGAATATGGTGATGCTGAAGGAACCACATACGTACAGAAAATATTTTTTGATTTTTGTATCGTCTTCGCTTTAGGATTTTCATCGTTATCTTAGCGGTCTTGATAATTTACAGTTCTCTCCAGCTACCCGTGTCGTGAGTAAGCGACTGTTTCGGGTAGGTGCTTAATACCCTCATGATATCCTTCTCTTTGAAAGCAGGTGGTTGGTAGCCACCAACCATAGCGGTACTACCGATGTGCATAACTGCGTGCGTATTAGTAGGGTTGGTGATGGCTGCTTAGTAAACCAGCACTTCATTGCTTGTCATGTTTCACTCCTTTGGCCCACTTTGTGGTCTTATCTTTCAACTTTATCCATACACAGGCACAGGCACCTGACACGTAGTTCACATACATTCAGTCTCACATTAAACATGACAACACATAACTCACAAGACTCGTCCTTCTTAAATCTTGGTTTTCCTTGCGGTGAGCGCTACATGCTGTAAGCAAAATTCTGTTCTAAGTGTATAGAAACTTCTCACAAGTAATGCAAATTTGTGACACATCTTCCCCTTTGATTTCATATAATCCTACGGTAAAGTGTGTTTTCCGGTTCGTGGATGACTAGTTAGCGGTCGAGTCTGCAGGTTAGACCAATATTACTACCGTATTAGATATGCGCAATATTTGCACATGCTCTCTTTAGTGTTGTATAACATCCTTCCTGCATTTAGGAAGGAGATATTAAATCGGTTTCATGGTTATGTTACGGGAATATGTGTTGCCAAGTGCTTAGTAATGTTGTAAATATGTACCCTACCTGTGACTTGAAAGTTTTATTCAAGTGGAAGAAAGTGATGGGTGTTCCTAAAGCTGATAACTGCTTGAATAAGAGTTAAAGCAGATACCCAAACTAAAGGCAACGGTGTTTAATTTTATTAATAGCTTTAATACTAATGCACTGTAACGGGGTTTGGACAGGTTCCCGCAGGGGCCTGGACCAGATGTTGACTGTGGACGATCAGCTGATGGGAACCATCTCGGCCGTTCGTGGCTGCGTCACCTTCACCACCGATTGAGACCTGATTCTGTATTATTCATCGAAATACGAGCTCATGGAGCACGTCTAAGGTATGTGGTGTATCATGTGGTTTAAAGTATCGTAGGTCAACTCCACAGACAAGGTGTACTGTAGATTTGATGTGGACTGACTCGGGATATTTACATCATGGTGGTGTGTAGAGTGCGTTTTGGGGGTAGGTTTATGCGTAGTTGGCGGGTGTATGATGTCTTTTAGAATTGGTATATTTCCTATTCGAGGAAGAACACTCTGCTAAATTGACATATTTCAGTAGCTCCCTTGATTTTGTTTAGCTAGTGCTGGACGTAGAAGATTATTGGAACGAGGGTAACTATGGTAACATGAAACAGGGGTAACCCTGTGACGGAGAGGCCGGAACCCATGACGCAAACTCCGTGAGCCATACCTTGGTGAGTTGCGTTCACGGTAACATTACACACGTTGCTCTGCACTTGCACAGTTAAGTCACCCGTCGCTCGTTATCTCAAGGTGATGGATGGCCCTCTTATCGGCACTGAGAAAACCTCTGTCCGTAGCATCAGTACCATACTGTTTGACTTGGACAACACCCTTATCTTCACGAGAGAGGCAGACAGTGCTACCTGTGCTACGGTAGGAAGCACAATATTTTTAATGCCTTTTGTAAGGATTGCTTCAGCTCATTGATCTATAGTAAAAACAGAGACAGTCCATATATCATCATTTCCAAGAGATAGCTGATTTGCATTTGTTTATTAGAAGCACATCAGAGTTGAAGATTATGAAACAAGGAAGCCAACATAAAGATTGAGGCCTTGGGTATTGTTAAAGGCCAAGGAATGCTGTTTCCCACTTCCTGATGTTGAGCTCTATGGTAGCATTTATGAATAGCTAAAGCTACCGTTTATGGGTATCCATTTGATTAAATACTTTTGATAGTTCTCAAGTATAAGTAATGTTAAGTGGTAAATGAGTTAAAATACCTCTACCTGAGGAATTTGAATATTCTATTTGCAGTGGTATTCTAATGTAAATAGAATAAGAGTGCTGCTGCATGCTACGGCTCAAATCTTTTTATTCAGTGGTAAATCCGCTGACAGTAGTCAGGGCTATGTATGATTCATATACTTAAATAGTAGGTAAAATGTCCAAGAATCATCAGGACCCTAGAATTTTCAATGTATCTTTGGATGTATACTGCTGATGTGCCATACATTGTTTGAAACGTTCAACATGCTTATGAGCTTGATGTTGTGTGCATGTGCTTTTCACTAAAACATGAAATTGCCAGCGATCATATATAAATATTATGCCGTGGTTGTTATGTTGACTAGTCAGCACATGTGGTTTTCATGAAATTGTTCATTTCATCACTGGAATTATTTATTTTTCCCGTCCTGAAGACAACATATTTTGCAAGATGCAAGTTTCATGCAGATAGCTTTTCTTACGAGTGATGAGATTGATTTTAATTGCGCTAAGTCCACAGGGGTCCGTTTAGAAATCTAAGGAAACTGTTAGGGTAAAACTGTAATGCCAGTTAACCTTACCTAAATCTCAACTTGGGAGTCTCAACATAACAAAATAGAATAGGTGTCAAATATAAACTACTCTTTAAAAGAATTACGCATTGCTGACCACTAAGTAATCAGTAACGTTGAATTGGCATTTTTTTTTAGCATTGAAAATAAGTAAAATTATAGGTTCTACTCGTGTATATGTTTTTCACTTAGCTTTTCATGAATCGTTTACATTTTCAATGATCATAACCCTCACCACTGTTGTATTTATCAGCAAAGAAAGAAAATTTTAGGGGCACACCTGTTCCATTCAAAAAACACAAAATGCAATACCTATGTGCTTTGCAGAAATATTTCCTTGATGTATAGGCTGATAAGTAATTGCTATCTTTTTTAATGCTCTTGGTGAATGATCATGGGTAGATGGTTTGGAAATATTGTCACAAAGGGATAGTGGTAAAAGTTGTTTTTATGAATTTAAAAATTCTACATTTAAAAGGATGCACATGTTTGAAAACTATACTTGATTTTGGGAAAGGGACTTTGTTTACACTGTTTACAATTACATACAACTTTTAGTACAAAGATCATACCTAAGTAAAGCCATGACAACATTCAACGGGATGATTTCATTCATTTTTCAGAGTAACTGCAAAGGTTTTGTCCCAACATGGTAATAACTGTGATAATGTTTTAGTTTAGCCATGCCACGTTCTTAATTCTAGAATTTGATAGATTTTCTTATTGAATTATTGCATTTTGTGTGCATGATAGATTTAGACTGGTAGAGTTTTGGCTAGGATGATTTTTTTTTTTTTTTGTAGCACAATTAACATGATAGTAGAGAGGGCTGTGTAGATCAGGGAAAATGTAGGGATAAGGAATTTAGAAGCAGGTTAAATTATTGTCTAAATCAACACATGGAAACTTCATCTAACCATTGTAACCAATATTTACCAGATTTCTGTTTATTACATAGATACCTGTACATGACTTATGTCATCTTTGCAAGTAGTGTCCAACTATTTCGTATATTACTGTGGATACCGACAAATTCTGCTATTAATGTGGTCATGCGATGGAAACATTTTGTAGGTATAGGTTCATTAAATTAAAAATAGGCATACCATTTCAAGAAATCATCAGATCTTATGAAAATCTCATCAGAACTTTCTCTAGCAGCCCAGATTTACCTTAAATTTCAAGATTTCTGTTTGAAATATACCAGTGTTATTTTTTCTGTTGCATAATATCACATAGTCTGATACTTGCAGTGAATTCAGTTGAGCTTATTTGTGTCTACAGGAATATACACAACAAAGAACTATTTGTAAATTCATACTGGTCATACTTTACATTTAACATCAGAAATAAGGAAAATTTCAGATGCTGGGAAAGTAAGTTGAGATTTCATAGTTTCACTTGATTTATACTAGTGTATCTTTTAACCCCACAGGTTCCCTGATCTTCATAGATGTTCCCAAAGTTGAGTTATTTGATATCAAATGATGGGATATCCCAGTCTTGCTCTATGACTTGATTTACTGTATTATGCACATGAAATACATCTGTGCCATGGGAAAATCTAGAACACTCTACAGAGGTCCTTTGCATACTGGTGGTATTATCAGCTGCAGTTTTGATTATACATATTGGAATTTAATGTTTACCATTTACTAAATGCGGCATAAAATTTTACCTGTGGTATTTTTTCTCATCCGTTGGGTAAGTATCACAGCAGCTTCAGGCTTCTAGCCAAGCTTGGCATGATCCAACACAGTGGTAGCATGAAGTGAGATAACTGTCACTCAGACATCACCCTTTCTGTCATGTAGTGACTCCTGCTAAGTGAGGACCTCCATAAGTGATATCAGAGCAGTATAAAACTTTTGTTAACTTTAACTCTTAAACGTTTTTTTGCCCTTAGATATAGCCTCTAAGTATGAAGCTAGTGATGCGAGTTGTGCTACCCCAAGAAGGGCAAGGAAGTGATGTGTGTAAAAGAAAGCAGTGGACTTTATTTGGTTGTCTTACACATGGTGAAAATGCTGCATCTGTTCGGAAGCATTTTGGTTTTACTGAGGCAATAGTTTCCTTAAAGATAAATGAGGCAATCTTTTGTGCTATTACCGAGGCCATCATTCTGTACAGTATTATTTCTCTTACTTTTCTGTAGAGATTTTATCACTTCTTTTTACTTTTGTTGTATAAGCATATTGTTACTGAACCTATAACTTGCAGATTTTTAATCTTGAGCAGTTCAGTACAGGGCTTGGTCTGTTAAGGGTCACTGCCTTTCACCCCCTATTTTCCATGAGCTTGATACCTCGCCAACTATGATTTTGCCAACCACAGGCTGTTAAAAAAAAGATGGTTGGCAAGGGTCCTTTTTATAGTTGATAAGGTAGTGGGACTATTATACAAGCTTAGTAAGGGTGGGATGGACTCCTTTGATGAGACTACTATCTCTCATCAGTTGCTAATGATACAGCCTTTCCCAGAGATGGCAGCAGCTTCAAAAAAAAAAGGGGGGGGGGGGTGCTCACTGGAGCAAAAGCCAGTCATCTGAAGGCACTGATGCTGTATACTGTAGTTCTATACAAGTAAGTCTAAAGAAAATGGGGGCTGAGCCCCCTGTTTTTCACAGTGGGGGCAAACTTAAGCCTCCCTGCCCCCCCTGTGCCGCCACTACTGTTTGCAAATTTTACTCTTCACATGCAGTGTAACCTCAAGCAGGAGGATCTGGCAACACCTTACTCATGTTGTTTATCATATCAGCTTAGACCATTAAACCCAGACTACTTGGAATTATTATTAATATCCATTCCTAGGAACCCTTTCATGGGGTCCCTGAAGCTTTAAGTCTGCACTACATACTGGAGGAGGGAGAGAATATAATGTTAGAGTACTTGTGTATTTGTGGTTGGTATTTAAAGATATTTTATGGCAAGTGAATACAGCCTTCATGAAGTAGTTATAGGTATGTCAGGTATTATACCTATATCTCTGATGCTCATTCCCTCTGGGAAATCAAAAAGGTGCTCATGACAAAAGTGTCTCCACTTATCCCTGTCTTTACATGCCTCCCTCTCATACATGTGAGATTTTATATACTGTATTATTCTTTAAAAAGATAAAAGAGGTGCCGTATACACTCATCTATAAGTCTACCTCTTGTATAGGTCAACTCTTGATTTTTGGCCAAGAAATCATTGATTTATGATGTGCCTTGTTTATAGGTCAACCCAAGTTTTTGAGAGTAATGGAACAACAGATTGTTGTAATAAAGCATCAGATTTTTTGGCATATAAAACTCATATCAGAAAATCCTCACTAAAAAACACTCCACATCCTATAAACCGAGGTTCGCTGAGCCTGAAACATCGAGCATTAAAGGCAAATTGTTTACCATTTATTATTACAACACTTTACCCTAAAATGTAGGTAGTTTCAGCAAAAATATTGTATATTTCCGTTCAAGTATTTATTCAAGTCAATTAGGGTACAATATTATTGTAATACAATAGTTTTTAAAACAAAATCATTCGAAAAGCAATTACAGTAACATCTTTTGAACAATGAAAGAATGCGAGTTGATTGTTTTCGTCATGATTTTATCCTACTTTCCACTGTAATACATACGTCGTTTCAGCAAAAATATTACATTTCCATGACTATTATATCAATCACAGTATGAATAGAATGTCTTTTTTATATAACAGTGAATTATGTCGAGCACAGTGTGAATAGAATGTCTTTTTATATAACAGTATTTTAACCAAAAACTGTTAAGAAACAAGTAACATCTCTTGAACGTTGAAAGTTAGGTAAAGTCTTTAATTTTTGTCAAGTATTTTATCCTGTTTTACATTGAAGTACATCATGTTTCAGCAAAACTACTCTTTATTTCTGAGAATATATTCATTCAGGCACAGTTAAGGTAAAATATACTTGTAACAGTTTTTTAACTGAAAACGATTTGAAAAATACATACCATCTAGCTTATACGGCAGAGCCCTGGTCACGGAGGCTTTGTCTTTGTATGAGCCCTTCCTAAGTAACCTTTAAGTTAACCTACTGTAAGTTGGTGAGCTTTGTCTGCTGAAAGCACTGCACAGCTTTTCATTACTATTTGGTACATATTTTATGTTTCCATTGTTTGCTGGCAGTAACTTTTAGATATTTTTCATGTCTGAAGCTAAACATTGCTCCTAGCCCTTCCCATCATGCACAGATTTAAACCTAGCGAAGTTGTTACCCATGTATAGGTCGACCCCTAATTTCTTTGCTTAAAAAACTTGAACTATACACGAGTATATGCAGTATCAGCACTTTTGCTAGAGAAATAAATGTGTAGAAAATTATTTTATTTGTAGCAACTTCATATACATATCTCTTTTTCATAGCTGGCTCCTGTGTCTGGAACTCATTATACATACAGATAGAATTGTTATGTATATACAGGAGTGTTATATTGACAAATCTTTGTAACTGTGATATTGAAAATCCATCGTCTTTTCAGCAGAGACATTTCTGCTGGATACAACATGGACATAGTTTGAGTTATCAAGACCATCAGAGTCAATTATGAAAGATGACCAAATCTTCCATGTTCAAGTCCAGGTCAAATACCTCAAAAATTAGACATAAATCCAAACTCAACCCAAGCATGCTATAGATCTGATAGTTACTTTTTTGAATTGTAATGTTAGCTCATGTTGATACACTTGATTTTTATCCACAATTTATCATCAGAGAATTTTCGAAAAATAATGTATGTACCTTTTGCGTTATTTGCTACGCTACTGGAAATGCAAAAGCTGATTATTTACAGATGTCCATAACTGTTAAATAATACTGAAATTTGCTGAGCTTGAAATTTCAGGTTAATTTTTCCTGTCATAAGATTTGTACTTCAATTGATGCTTACTGGTTGTTACCACGGAACTTGTGATGTTGTTACCCTTTGTTGTAGTCTGGAGAATGGTGTTTAGTAATTATGCATCCATTAGTACTGTACTCTGTTGGCACTGTGGCATATGCTTTGCACCAACAACCTTGAGATGTTACTGTAATATTTCATATGCTTGTAGATTGATGTTAATAACTGTTATGTACTCTGTGTAGCACTGTCAAGTTCATTACAGAGGATTTTTTTGTTACTGTTGTAGGAATTTTCTGTCTCTCCCTCTTTTTTATAGACTAATTAGGCTGCTTGTTATTATGGGTTCCATGGTTTTAACTAGATTGGTTCTTATATCAGGTATGTAAGTTGCTTACAATATTGCCATTTCTTTATAGATACAGCAAAACTAAGAAAAAGGAATTTCTCCATTGAATTCTTCAGTAAAGAGGATGATAATCAAGTAAAGACACAATATGAAAGGTAATTTAAGATGAAAAGTTGGGTTGGCCATTCTCTGTGTTTGTGTATTTCTCAGGCTTTTTGTCTTCCCACACTGTTTATAAGGATCTTCATGGTTGTTGTTCTCTTTGCCTTCTGCTGCTTCTTTTTTAATTTTTTTTATTTTCCAAAAACTATTACTACCCATTCTCATTTCACTCCCAAAAAGAATACTGCACTGCAGGTGGCACATATGTTCCATGGAACACCCTTCTAGTTAGTAAAATGATATATCCATGACTTCATCCTCTTGAGTTGAATACATTGTAGATTCATTATATTGTCTTTGTAGACAATTATTATAGCTGATCATCATGCTTCTAGCTTGTATTTCAATACTCTGACCAAGTTACAGTGTCTGTAAAAAACTTTGTCTGCCATTCCATACATTTTTATGGGCATTGTGTACACTTACATTTTACTACTCTGTGACCTCTCCTTTGGCCTTGATTACCATCTGGCCATGGAATTAGCAAGGTTTCTGAAGAATTCTAGGGCCCTGTTTTGGGTCTACAGGATCTTAATCTGATTGAGGTGAGACACTGATGAGATGTGTGGTTTAAGCACCCAGTGCACCTGGAAATCTCAAGTGTACCCAGATTTCTTTGCTTCTTGGAAAGATTCTGACTTTCTCCTCATTAGAAAGGTAAGAGGCAACCATATTGAAGCCCAGATGGAAGAAATACAATGCCCAGAAGTGAAATTCCCAAAGTAAAGTGTCATATATAAATTTGAAAGAGCATAGTTCCCTCAAGGTTGCCTGAGGTACACTAAGGCAGGTTGCTGGTATTCACACTATTCACACTTGATAGCTTCGTATGCTTGTGCCCACAATAAACCTTAGCCGTTTATTGCTTTGAAAATGTATTGAGGGGGACAAGTATTTTTTGTGGACACCGTAGTTTTGTGTTTAACTTGAATACTTTCATTCATTCATTCACTTTTGTTTTTGTTTTTTCAGCCTTTAAACTAGTTAATTCTTTCAGCACTTTTGGTTCCTTTCAGATTTGAAAATATTACTTTTGTAACTTTGTTTTCTGATTACCTCTCTCTCTCTCTCTCTCTCTCTCTCTCTCTCTCTTTTTTTTTTTTTTTTTTTTTTTTTTTTTTTTTTTTTTTTTT
>JAYMFT010201596.1:0-11663 GCA_038088735.1 Panulirus argus
TATCTATCTATATATTTATATATATATATATATATATATATATATATATATATATATATATATATATATATATATATATCCTTGATAAGGGTATTCTGTTGCCCGTGCCCTCTGTGCTACCAACAGACTAAAGTAGAGTAATGCTCTCTGCTTTTGAAAGCATAAATGTAACAAGGGTACACAAAACTCAGTGTACATCAAAATGAATATAGAAGACGCCAAAAACATTCATTTTCTGTAATAGTATAAAGACCTCGGAAATAATTTCTTGAAATGTTACTAGTATTTACAAGAAGAATTTGTCTCTAGACTAAAAACAATGAAATCATAATTGCAGTAAATTTTAACTACCATAGTATTAATTGGCATCTCTTATCAGGTGACCTCGAGGAAAATAGACCAATCTAACTAATCAAATATGGCTTTTTCATGCCAAATGGTTCAAGATCCACCGAGAGAAAATAGTATATAAGACACTGATATCTACTAAAGGAGATATAATGAACTTTAGTGAGATCAGTGAAAAAGTTGGGAAACAGTGATCAGAATATTTTCCAATTCACTGCAAACTTCCCTTACGATTTCATAGACAATATATTATGCTGATACCTAACTTTAGATTAGCAAATTTCGATAACTTGCGCTAGGACATAACTAATGCAAATTGGATTAGGCTTCTAGATGTAGAAACCGATGAAAAGATGTGGAATAACTTAAGTTACCCCTCGAGAGAGACACTGTTCCGAGACAGGAAGAGAGAAGAGGTGAGAAAGATAAGCCAACGTGGATGACTATGTGAATTAATGAGTTGATTACGTGTAGAGTAAACGCAAACTAGATATCTACATCTGATAGCAATCAATAAGGTCATGAAACGTGTGTTAAACTGCAAAGAGATTTTAAGAACAAAATTAGAATCAGTAATTACAGAATCTGAAAATATAATCTCTCACAATGTGGAGATAGATCCTAAAGATTACTTATTTTTCTATCTAAATTTACAAGACGCGAGAAAAATATCAAGGGAAGTATAGATCTATTAACTAGTGACAACAGAGAAAGGAAAACGTACTCCCAGGGGCAGAATATACGAAAATAAACTTTGTTAGCATCAAAACCTTGAATATTCAGAAAGAGTGAAACAAAAGATGTCACCTGGTATTGAAAACCTCTCTCCTAGATTAGTGAACGAAGTAAACCGACAAACAGCATTTCCGACAACCAAGATATTTCACACACATTACCACAGGAAGGGAAAGTGCCGAATGACGGGAAACTTGCGAATATCAAACTACTGCCCACTTAGCTTTAAGTCGTTCCTGAGTAACATGTTGGAAACAATGATTAGGAATTAAATCGATCAATTCTTTTGATGATAATAAACCAATAACTGATTATCAACATGGTTTTCACAATGAAAAGAAAAAAATCATGGGAAATGAATCCGACAGAATCTTTGAGTCATATATGTAAGTAACTGGGATTCTAAGATTTCCTCAAATGTTACACACTTAGACATTCAAAAGCCTCTGGAAAAGGTACCACATACAGCATTATTAGGATAAAGCGAGTCCCACGACAGTGGAAATCAAATCTTCGTAAGGATTGCTGACAAGCTCACAGGAAGGACACAACGCGTCGTGTTAAATGAGGAAGCATCCGATTAGCTCAGGGTAAAAGTGGGATACGACAAAGCTCAGTTCCCGGTCCCACACTTTCTAATATTCATATAGATGATCTAGAGACAAGGCTCACCATCAGAATTTAAAAATTCTCCCAAGCCACGAAATCAAAGGGAAAAAATCCAGTCAAGACAGCCTAAAAATTTAAAGCGACATGAATAAACCTGACAAGCGAACTTCGTCGGTGAAGAATAGATGCAGCAAAGTTTAGCGAGAAACGTCAATTATGAATGCAAAATGCTTGCTAAGTCATTATTAGAAATCAGAAACGAAAAAGATCTCAGAGTTGATGATAAGAAATAACTTAAAAAATACACACAAATATAAAGAACGCCTTCCAGCATATCTAATAGCAAAACGGATAAGATAAATAAATAAATAAATAAATAAATAATCTATAAACTAAAGGCTACAACGCTAACCCCTTCAACGTTCTCGTTATATCCCATTTAGAATAATCAGCTTAGTTCTAGTCATCAGACTTGATAAAGGACGAGGATAGACTAGAACCAATACAGAAAAAACAGCAAAATCATTTCCCCTCATACAGAAATATGCTTTATGAAGAAAGCCTTAGAAATCTATATTAATCTCTCAAAACAAGAACACATCTCGAGTAGATTTAATGGTTCTTTGTTTAAAAAGTCGACAACATAATACATGGCAAAATGTTTACATCAGGCAGAGATGCAGCATCAAAATAATGGTATGAAATCACAATGAAGGCGATACGATATCAACTTGGGCAAAAATCTTTTTATATAGAGAGTTGCAGAATACTGGAATAAACGGCCACCAGATGCAGTCTGTTTAAGAAGGATAACACACTTTAGTATTTTCTTGTAACAAAAAAAAAAAAATAATTGAGGCTCCTTCATGGAGTGTCCGGCTTGGGAAATTGATTAGGTTATTATTCCCCTTTCGACTTTCCTATAAACATTGAATTTCAGTATATTCTCTATACTACACGGTGCACTTTTTAACTTTCTTTTCCCTGCCAGTTACTTTGCCAGAGGAAGAGGTGGGTGGGAGTTGCCTTCTGCTTTACTATCCTGTCTCTATCTTACATGACCTTATCAGTGACCACCAGGTCTCTCATCTGTCTCTTCCATTACTCGTTTAGGAAACCCCTGGAAAGTAACCTCCGGTAGGAGCATGCAGGACGGTGACCTCCACTGAAAGAAAACCGGAATGCGACCTTCGCTAAGAGCCCGATGGAAGGTAACGTCTACTAAGAGTTCGCTGGAAGAGTCCGCTGGAAGTTAACCTCCGGTAGGAGCCCTCTAAAAGGTAACCTTCGGTAGGAGCCAGCAAGAAGTTAACCTCCGATGGAATGTAACTTCTCCTGGGAGCCCGCTGGAATGTAACTTCTGCTAGGAGCCCGCTGGAAGGTGAGCTATACTAGGAACCAGCTGGAAGGTAACCTTAGCTAGGAGCTCTCTGGATGGTAACCCCAGATAGGAGTTTGCAAGAAAATACCTTTCGCCGGGAGCCCGCTGAAACGTAACCTCCGTTAGGAGCCATTTGGAAGGCAACCTTTTAATAGGAGCACTCTGGAATGTAACATCCGCTAGGAGCCAGCTGAGAGGGAACCTCAGGTAAGAGCCCGCTGGAAGGGAAGGTAACCCCCGCTAGGAACCTATTAGATGATGGCAACCTCAGCCAGAAATCCAATGAAAGATAACTCCACTAGAAATCTGCTGGATGGTAACCTCAGCTGGGAGCCGGCTGGAACGTAACTCCCGCTAGGAACCTTCGTGAAGGTAACCTCCACTAAAATCCTGCTGGAAGGTAACCTCCACCAAGAACCTGCTGGGAGGTAATCCCAACTAGGAACCTACTAGAGGGTAACATCCACTAGGAACTTGCTGAAAGGTAACCGCCGTTGGGAACCTGCTGAAAGGAAACCTCCCCTAAGAGCCTGATGGAAGGTAACCTTCGCTAGGAGCATGTTAAAAAGTAACCTCCACTAAGAAGCCGCTAAAAGGTAACCTCCCTGAGGAACCTCCTGGGAGTTACGTAATCGCCCCTAGGAAACCAACGGAATGTAATGAGGTAACCTCCACTAAGACACTGCTGGAAGGTAATCTCCAATAGGAACCTCCTAGAAAGTAACCTCCCCCTAGGAAACCAATGGAAGGTAACAAGGTAACCTCTACTAGAAGCCCACTGGAGGGTAAATCACATGAGGGACCCGCTGAAAGGTAGCCTCTGCTAAAGCCTTTGGAGCGGACCAGCTAAGAAACAGATGGATGGTTAAACTCAGTTAGGAACCTCCTGGAAAGTAAACTTCCCAAGGAAACCTCCGCTAGAAGCCCGCTGGAATGTAAATCACGCTAGGAACATGCTGGAAGTAACCTCCTCTAGCCTGGTGAAAGATACCTTTGCTAAAAGCCCTCTGGAAGGTAACGTCAAATGTAAACTAACCTCCGCCAGAAACCGGTTGGAAGGTAAACTATACAAAGACTGCTGGAAGGTAACCACAATTAGGAGCTCGACGGAATGTAATAACCCCTAGGAACCTGCTGGAGAGTAACCTCAACTAGGAATTTCCTGGAAGGTAATCTTCCTTCAGAATTCTTTGGAAGATAAGCTTTTTTAGGGAACCTGCTGTAAGGTAACCTCCTCTTGCAATCCGCTAGAGATAACCTCCTGTAGTAACTCGTTGGAATGTAGCCTCTTCTAGGAACCCATTGGAAGTTAACCTCCTCTCAGAACCTGCTGAAAGGCAACCTACTCCTGGAGCCAGCTAGAAGATAACCTCCGCTAGGCTCCCAATGAAAAGTAAAACTGACAAGGGGCCCACAAGAAGGCAACCTCCTTTGGGAAGTTGCCGGAATGTAACTCTCTCAAGAAGGCCGATGGAAGATAACTTCCGCTCAGAGCATTGCTGGAAGGTAACCTCCGTTTGGAGCCCGATGGAAGGTAACCTCCGCTAGGAGCCCGCTGCAAGGTAACGTCCGTTAGAAGCCCGCTGGAAGGGAATCTCTGTCAAAGGACTGTTGGAAGGTAATTTCCGTTAGGAGCCCTCTGGAAAGAAATCTCCTCTTGAAGCCCATCAAAAAATAACCTCCTCTAAGAGCCCGATGGAAGGTAACCTCCGCTAGGAGCAAACTGGAATGTAAACTTCCACAGGAGACCACTGGAAGACAGTCTCCCCTAGGATCCCGTTAAATGGTAATCTTTACTAGTAGCCCGTTGGAAGGTAATCTCCGCTAAGAGCCCAATGGAAGGCAACATCGGCTAAGAGCCCGCTGGAAGATAACATCTCTAAGAGCCTAATGTAAGGTAATCTCCTCAAGGAGCCTACCAGGATGTAACCTACCTCCAAGAGACAGCTGTAAGATAACCTCCGCTAGAAGGTACTGTCCACCAGTAGCCCACTGGAAAGTAACTTCCGCTAAAAGCCTGCTGGTAGGTAACCACTGCTAAGAGCCCGATAAAAGGTATCTTCTTGTAGAAGCCCGCTGGAAGGTAGCCTCCGTTAGGAGCCCACAGGAATGTAAGATCCCTCAGGAGACCGCTGAAAGATAACCTATCCCAGAAGCCCGCTAGGAGATAACCTCCTTTAGAAGCCCACTGAAAGTTAACCTCCTTAACGGACACACTGAAGAAACCTCCGCCATGAACCCAACACAAGGTAACCTACGCTAAGAGCCTGCAGGAAGAAACCTTTGGTAGGAGGAGGCTGAAAGGTAGGCCCCTCCCACGAACCTGCTTTAAAGTAACCCCCCCCTCCCCAAGAATCTCTTGAATGGTAACCTCCAATAATATACCGATGGAAAGTAACCCCTGCTGGAGCCTATTGGAAGGTATCCCACGACAGAGCCCGCTGGAAGGTAACCTCCGCTAAGACGCCAATGTAAGGTAACGTCCGGAAGAAGCCCAGTGGGATGTAACCTCTTCCAGGGACCGCTGGAAGATAACGTCCGTTAGAAACCTGCTGGAAGGTATTGTCCACTAGGAGCCCGCTGGAAGGTAACTGCAGCTAGGATCCCGGCTGGAAGGTAGCCTCTGCTAGTAGCGCGATGGAAGGTAACCACCGATAAGAGCCCGACGAATGGTAACTTCCTTTAGGAGTCCGCTACGAGGTAACTTCTGTTTGAAGCCTACTGGAAGGTAACCTTCCCCATGAGACAGCTGAAAGATAACCTTCCCCAAGAGCCCTCAGAAAGATAACCTCCGCTAGAAGCCAGCTGGAAGGTAACATCCACAAGGGACCGGCTGAAGATACCTTCCACTTGGAGCCTAATGGAAGGTAACTTCCGCTACGGGCCTGCAGGAAGGTAACCTCCACAAGGAACCTTTTGTAAGTTTACCCCCTCTAGGAACCTCCTGGATGGTAACCGACCCTAGGAAATCGGTAGTAAATTCCGCTAAGAGCTCACTGGAAGGTAATCCGTTTAGGAACCTCTAGAGCCCGCTGGATGGTGACCTCCACTTAGAGCTCGATAGAAGGTTAACCTCTGTCAAGAGCCTTCTGGAAGGTAACCTCCACAAAGAAATCGCTGGAAGGTAACTTCTGCTAGGAACCCATAGAGGGTAAACTCCCCTTAGAAACTGCCGGTAGATAACCTCAGCTAAGAGCTCGTTAGAAGGTAACCTCCCTTAGCAGCCTACTGAAAGCCAACTCACTCTAGAAACTTGCTGGTAGGCAACCTCCTCTCTGAACTCACTGGGTGATAACTTTCTATACGGATGCTACTGGAAGATAACCTCCTCTTGCAACCCACTAAAAGATAACCTCCTTCAGGATTCTGCTGAATGGTAACCTTCGCAAGGAGCCCTCTAGAAAGTAACCTCCGCTAGGAGCCCACTGAAATGTAGCATCCTCTAGGAGGCTGATAGAAGGTAACCTCTAGGAGCTCAGTGGAGGATAACCTCCTCTAGGAACCCACTGGAAGGTACCTCCGCTGGGAACGTAATGGAAGATAACTTCAGCCAGGAGTCAGCTAGAAGGTAATCCCGCGAGAAGCCTGTTAGGAGGTAACCCCTTCTAGGAACCTGCTGGAAGGAAGCTCTGCTCTAGGAACCTGATGGAAGGTAACCCTAGTAGCTTGCTGAATGGTAACATTCACCCATAAACCGCACGAAGGTAAATTCCTTTAGGAACCTCCTGGAAGGTAACTTCCATTATGAAGCCAGTGGAAGGTAGCCTTTGCTAAGAGTTCGCTGAAAGGTAAACAATGCTAAACACTTGCTAGAAGATAACCTCAGTTAGAGCCCGCTAAAAGGCAACCTCCATTAAGAAACCGCTGGAAGGCAACCTTCCTTAGGAACCTTCTGAAATGTAACCTCTCCTTGGAAAGCAGGGGAAAATACCTTTCGCTAGAAGTCCGCTGGAAGATAACTCACGCAAGGAACGTCCTGGAAGGTAACCTCCACTATAGTCAGCTGGAAAGTAACCTCCGCTAGGAGCCCGATGGAAGGCAACCTCTGCTAGTGGCCCGATGAAAGGTATCTTCCATTAAGAGCCAGCTGGAAGGTAATCTCCACCAAGAACCCGCTAGAAGGTAACCCCCAGTAGGATGCCGCTGGAAGACAACCTCTGCTAGAAGCCCGCTGGAAGACAACCTCCGCTGGGAGCCCGATAGAAGGTAACTTCCCTTAGGAATCGCTGAAAGGTAATCTCCGATAGGAGCCCGATGAAAGGCAACCTTCTCTAGGAGCCCACTGGAAGATAACCTCCAGTAGGAACCCGCCGTAAGGTAACCTACGATAAGAACCCGACAAAAGATAACATCCGCTAGGATCCCACTTGCATGTAATATCACACCAGGACCCCGCTGGAAAATAACTTCCTATAGAAGTACAGTGGAAGGTAATCTCCGCTAGGAAACCTCTGGAAGGTTTTGTCTACCAGGAGACGGCTGTAAGGTAACCTCGGCTGGAAGCCCGCTTGAAGAAAACCACCGCTAAGAGACCAATGGAAGATAACCTCCGCTAGGAGCACACTGGGATCTAACCTCTCTCAGATGCCCTGGAAGATAACCTCTTCTAGAGGCCCGCTGAAAGGTAACCGACTAGCAGCCCAATGGAAGTTAACCTCCGCTAGGAGCCCGCTAGACGGTATTGTCTACTAGAAGCCCGCTGAAAGGTAACCTCTACTAGGAGCCCGATGAAAGGTAACCTTGCTAAGAGCCCGCTGGAAGGTACTGTACACACAGAACCTGCTATAAGGTAACCACCGATAAAGCAGAATGAAAGTTTACCACTGCTAGAAGCCCCCTGTAAGGTAACCACTGCTTGGAACCCGCTGAAAGATAATCTCTACTAAGAAATCGCCGGAAAGTAACCTGCAATAGAAACCCGGAGGAAGATAACCTTTACTAAGAAACCGCTGAAAAGTAGCCTGCCTTAGGAGCCTCCCGGAAAGTAACCTCGGCTATAAACCCTATAAAAGGTAATCTCCTTTAGGAACCTGCTGGAAGGTAGCCTTTTCTCGGAACCCACTAAGAGATAACTTCCTCTGGGAGTCCACTGGAAGGTAGCTTTCTCTAGAAACCCACTGGAAGATAATCTCCTCTCGGATCTTGCTGGAAGGTAATCTTTTTTATGAACCCGCTGGAAGATAACCTCCTCTTGGAACCTGGTGGAAGGTAACCTCCCTCAGAACCTGTTGTAAGGTAGCCTTCTTGATGATCCTGCTGAAAGGTAACCTCCTCTCCGGACCCACTAAAAGGAAGCCTCCTCTAAAGACCCACAGGAAGATGACTTCCTCTCGGAACCTACAGGAAAGTATATTCCTTGAGGAACCCACTGGTAGATAACCTCCTCTAAGAATCTGCTGAAGGGTAACCTCCCCTCGGAACCCACTGGAGGGCATCCTTCTCTAGGAGCCCCCTGGAAGATAGCCTTCTCTAGAAGCCTAATGGAGCATAACCGGCGCTCAAAGCCTACTAGAAAGTAAGCTCTTGTAGGAACCCAGTGAAAGAAACTCCTGGAAGGTAACCTCCTGAGGACAACTCCAGCAACCTAATGGAAGATAACCTTTTCTAGGAACCCATGGGAAGGCAACCTACGTTAGAAGCCCACTGGAAGATAGCCCCCGCTAGAGTCCTGCGAGAAGATAACCTCCGCCAAGACCGCGCTGGAAGCTTACCTCCGATAGAAGCCCAATAAAAGGTATCAACTATCAGGATCCTGCAGAAACGTTACCCCCGCTAGGAGCCCTTTGGAAAGTAACTTCCGCCTGGAGCCTTTTGGAAAGTAACCTCCGCTGAGAACTCGCTGAAATGTAATCTCCTATGAGAAACCGTTGGGAGGTGACCTCATATTGGAATGTTACCTATTCTAGAAACCTGCTGAAAGGTAGCTTCCTCTCGGAACCCACTAGAAGATAACCTCCTCTAGAAACCTATTGGAAGGTAACCTCCTCTAGCAACCGACTACAAGATAACTTACTCTTGGAACCCACCAGAAGAAAACCTCCTGTCGGAACCTGCTGGAATGAAACCTCTTGTCGGAACCCCCTGGAAGGTGACCTCCTCTAGGAACCCACTGACAGATAATCTCTAGATACCCACAGAATTGTAACCTCCTCTTGGAACCTACTGGAAGGTAACCTCCAATAGAAACCTATTGGAAGGTAACCTCCACTCGAAGCCTGCTGTAAGAAAACCTCCGATAGGGGCCCGATGCAAGGACACCTCCGCTTGAAGCCCAATGGAAGGCAAACTCCACTTAGAAACCGCTGGAAGGTAAATTCCGCTAAAAGCTTGCTGGAAAGTAACCTTTTCCAGGAACCTGTTGACAGGTACACTTTTCTCGGAACGCTCAGAAGATAACCTACTGGAAGGAAACCTCTTGTAGAAATCCCCTCAAAGGTGACCTCCTCTCTGATTCCACTGCAAGATAACCTTTTTTAGGAACCTGCTTGATGATAACCTCCTTTAGAAACCTGTTGGAAGAGATCTTCCAGGAACTTACTTGAAAGTCACCACCTCTAGGGACCTGCTAGAAGGTAACCTCCTCTCGGAACCCAATGGAAGAAAACATCCACTAGGAATCCACAGAAGGATAACCTCCGCTGGAACTTCTGGAAGGAAACCTCCTTTAGGTACCCGCTAGAGGTTAATCTCCGATAAGAGTATGATGGAAGGCAACCTCCACTAGAAGTCTGCTAGAAGGTAACCTCCTCTGGAAAGCTGCTGGGAGGTAACCTCCTACCGGAACCCATTGAAAGTTAACCTTCTCTAAGAATCTGCTTGAAACTAACCTTCTTGTGCAACCCACTAGAAGATATATCCTTTAAGAACCTGCTGGAAGGTAGTCTCCTCTAGGAATCCATTGGAAGATAACCTTCTTTGGAAACCTGCTAGAAGGTAACTTCCTCTAGGAAGCCTTTGGAAGGTAACATCCTCAAGGAAGCCAATGGAAGGTAACGGTCCCTAGGAGGCTGCTGGAAGGTAACCTCCTCTCGAAACGCACTGGAAGATAACCTCCTCCAGGAACCTGCTGGAAGGTAATCTCCTCTTGCAAAACACTAAAAGATAACATCCTTTAGGAGCACACCGGAAGGTAGCTTTTTCCTAGAACTCATTGGAAGATAACCTCCGCTCCTTGCCTGCTAGAAGTTAGCGTCGTCTTGAAACCCTCTGGAATGTAACCTTCTCTAGGAACCTGCTGGCAGGCAACCTCCGATAGGAGCCCGATGGAAGGTAAAATGCTAGCGGGACCACCTGGAAGATGAACTTCTCTAGAAACCCTCTGGAATATAACTTCCTCGAGGATCCACTGAAAGATAACCTCCTGTAGGAACCTACCAGGAGCTAACCTCTACGAGGAACCTGTCGGATTTACTGATAGGTATCCTCCGCTAGGTGCCCAATGAAGGGTAACCTCCGATAGGAACTAGCTGAAAGGTAACTTCCACGAGAAAACCGCTGAAAAAAAAAATCTCCCTTAGCAAACTGCTTGGTAGGTTACCTCCGCTGGGAGCCCGACTGAAGGCAACCTCCTCTAGTAACTTGCTGGAAGGTCACCTCCCCTAACATCCCACCAGAATGTAACCTCCTCTAAGAACCTGCTGAAAGGTAGACCCTGCTAGGAACCCAATGGAAGGTAAACTCCGCTGGGAACCTGCTGGAAGGTAACCCCCTGTCTAGGAATTCAATGGAATGTAACTTCTTCTAGGAACCTGCTGGAAGGCAGACTCTGCCAGGAACCCGATGGAAGGTAACTTCAGGTAAGAACCTGCAGGAAGATAACCCCCTCTAGGAATCCTCTGGAATGCAGCCTACTCTAAGAACCTGCTGGAAGGCAGCCTTTGCCAGGAACGCAATGGAAGGTAACCTCTGCTAGGGACCTGCTGGAGGGCAGCCTTTGTCAGGAACGCCATGGAAGGTAACCTCTGCTAGGGATCAGCTGGAAGGTAACCACCTATAGGAATCCACTGGAAAATACCCCCCCTCTAGGAACCTATTGCAAGGTAACCTCCTTGAGGATCTTGCTAGAAGCTAACCTTCTCTAGTAACCTGCTGGAAGATACTTTCCTCTAGAAACCTAATGAAAGGTGACCTCCTCGGGAATCTTGCTGTAACATAACCGTCTACAGGAACCCAATGAGAGATAACCTCCTTTGGGAGCCAGCTCGAAGGTAATCATTCCTAGATATGCACTGAAAGATAACCCTCTCGGAACCTGCTGGAAAGTAACCTCCGCTCGGAAAACACTGGTACCAGTTGGAAGATATAATGCAGTAGTAACCCACTCTAAGGTGACCTCTTGGAAAGCAATAAAAGATAGCCTCCTATAAGAACTTGTTGGAAGGTAAACTCCACTAGGAATCTGCTGAAAGGTAACAACCTCTCGTAACCCGCTAGAAGATATCTTCCCCCTAGAAGCCTGTTGGAAGATAACCTGCTCTAGAAATCTTTTTTTATGTTAGCTAAGCTTGCACGGGCAGCTGAAGCCAAAATAAAGGCCATATATATATATATATATATATATATATATATATATATATATATATATATATAT
>JAYMFT010201607.1:0-11663 GCA_038088735.1 Panulirus argus
ATATATATATATATATATATATATATATATATATATATATATATATATATATCAAACCTATACCACATTTTGTCCATCTTGCTCCTATCTCTTTCTCCATTCCTTGATATTCGTTTAGCCTCACGTTTCATTCCCTCTTCCCTGCTTTTCTCTCTTTCCAGTGACCTAGTAGGATCACCGTTCACGCCTCAGCTGGAAGCCGATGAGCTGATTCTCTTGTTCCAGTACGGGAAGAATCGGTAAGTGGGGATCGGCATTAGCTTCTCGGAAGTGCCGTAAAGTCGCTTCATCGCCTCATCTTTAGGCGATCTATCGCTACTCACGGGTGAATTACCTCTTACAATAATCAGCAGACCTAACATATGTCTCGTATTTTCGACTGCTGGGTCCTCAGCACCGGTCTTAATTTCAGAAGACGTCTGCATAATGATGGCATTTTACACACATTGTATTGGATACCGTCTTTGAAATAGACGTGTCTAATAAGCTTATCAAGGCTTTAACAGCTCATTAAGGAGCGTCGCTCATACGGCGAGTCACTGACCCGAGAGCGCAAACTGACGATGGAGGAGATGGCGGGTCAAAGTCCTGGGGTGATATTTCTTCATCTTGCGGTTGCTTGACAACGGCCTGAGGTTGACGACCCGGAGGAGTGGGAAATGTGTGGGTAGTCTAGTGCCGATGACGCCCTGGGTAATGGGACGACTACTCGAAGTCGTTCGTGTGTCGAGGACCTCGCGAGTGGTGCTTTGAAGAGGTGGGAGATGAATTGGTGGAGGGAGGGATACTGATGGCAAGGGGCGCCGTGATGATGACCCAGGGTCCCATGTTGAGGACCAGAGTTACGATGATGAGGACCAAAGTATTACCATGTTGATGACCCTGGGTATCATGATGGTGATCCTGGGTACCACGTTGATGACTCTGGGTACCATGTTTGAATTAAGCCGGGACCTGAGTACTTCATCTACAGTTCCTCCTCAGCCTCCCTTCGGTTTACCTATCGTGTCCTCTTTTACTTGCTTTTCCATTTTCATTAACCTCAGCCACCCTCCTTTCACTCGTTGCCGATGTCTGTCTTCTATTCACTTGTACCCAGGGTCAACTCTACCTCCTTCAACCAGCCTCAAAAAGGGAAGATAAACGTCCCATTACCATCAATTGTTCTCACTTCTTCCTCTAGCTGCTTCAAAGGCATGAGATAAGTGATCTTATCACAAGCAAGTAACTCCTGTAAGGTACGAAACTATCAGTTCCAGGCCATGAAAAGTCTGAGGCTGACAGTTCCAGGCTCTGAAAGGTATAAAGTTGAAAGTTCCAGACTTTGTGAGGTATGAACCCGTACAGTTCCAGCCCATGCACTGTAAGAGGCTGAGAGTGCCAGTCCCTGCAACGAATGGAGCTGACAGTTTCAGACCCGCAAGGTTTAAGGCTGGAGTTCTAAGTTCAGTTAGGTATGAACTTAACAGTTCCAGCCCTTGCACTGTATGAGGCTGGTGACATAAGTACTGGGTGCCTGGACTCCTAAGACTTGCCTCCCCCCCCTTCAGCTGGCTGGTTGGCTTGCTATCACTTTTTGCCGTCCATCTCCGGCTCCAGATCTAAAAATCTAATATACTGGTAATGTCGTCTCTTTCATCCATTTTTCCACCAGCGATTTATCCCATTCCTACCTCACGACAGAGGACGAAGCTCGGCCGGGATATGCCTGGAAAGCCGTGTGTCTTAAGGGAAGACTCTGCCAACGTCGTAGCGGTGAGCTTGCACCCTCTGGGGTTCTTGATGAGCCTGGTGATCTCGGCTACACTCCTGCTTGTAACAAAAGTGGCGTATGTGTATCACACTACTTATCACACAGTGTGTGTTGCGCGTACCCTTGGCCGGCGACTGTGTCTGTGATGGTCGCTTTGATCTTAGTAGCTCCTCAGCGTCTGTATCTCTGGTCCTCTCTCTCTCTCTCTCTCTCTCTACTGAAACAGAGGGTACATATGTCGCCTCTTCTCTGCATCACTTACGATACGAAGCGACCCACAAACATCATTTCATCCACTTGCGTGTGGATTCATTCTCTTCTCCTGTCCGGTAACGCCTTGAACAACCCGTGTGTCTGTCTGTCTCTCTCTCTCTCCTTCGGCGTCCCTCTCCATCCTTCCTCCTGTTGCGCACTACCCTCGTCACCTTGCCTGTGTCTCTCTCCTCCTCCTCCTCCTCCACAAGCTCTTCCTTCCCCATCACTCCTTCCGCTCGAACACCGACCTCCCTTTCGCAGCCCCAGTCCTCTCCTTCTCCCTACTTTGCACCAGCCGAGCCTCACGGTATGAGGCCCAGCCCTCATCGGCGTCGTGACTATTTTTGTGCGAAGATCGTTGACTCTGAAGCCACAGCATTTCACAGCCTGAAAGACTTCCCTTCTTTCTCAGTCTCAAGTTTATTTCTGCGCGTGCGCGATAATCCTTGGGAGAACTCTCCGCTCTTACGGCCCTACAGGGGAAGTCTTCCTCAGCTAGGCAGGTACACAGAGATCATACGATGATCGAAATTTGACAGTCTCAATGTGCACCTACTTAGCTATACTATCCTCTCAGGCTGGTCTGTCCATCTCATACTCCTAGTTATAGAAACATTCGATGCTGGTGTCGAGGGAGTATGGTATGTCGGCGAACTGCAGGCGATGCATGTTTAGGGACAATTCATAAACTTTGGATATTCTGTGTTTTGTAAAACCTTTGGTGATTTGACAGTTCTTACTGTTAAAAATCATTCTGTCTTCCGATCACACGCGACGTACTATGAAAGACAAAAGTCGTGTGGTGAAATTTGGTGAAAACATATGGTAAAGGGCTAACCTTTCGATGTAACACGGCTGTGTGGTGAATGCCCAATACGATCGCCGCCGGCTCGATTATGGCTCGCATTTCGCCTCGTTTACGAATCCCAGACGCACTAATCTTCGATATCCCTTTAAATCTCGCTGGTTCATTTCGACCACTATCACATCAGTGGCGGATATGAAGCTTTAGATAGCTGTCAGTCTTGCCAACCGCATGGACGTTCCTGTGGTAGGGCTTTCATTATGTTTCACGAGTTATATCAAATCATCGGACAAGACAGCGACACGAAGTTTGTCTTTGATAGCAAATACGCAAATATCCATGCAAACACACATACAAACACAAATACACATACATATACATACATGCACATTTATATTCATGTACTTATCTATCCACCTTATCACGTACATAGGTCTTAAGGTAAATAAAGTTGTACTAAGACCTGGACACGCATGTACATCTATACGTCCTCCATGTTTGTACACATCTGCTTACTATAAATGACAGCGTGTGACGCCAACTGTCACTCACACCTCCCACACAGGATGAACGAAAACTATTTTCATCAGTGAAGTTATGTGCCTCAACTTTACATATATACCACGTCAGCCTGGAGCGACCTGAGAGTTACCTGAGGGACGTGGGAGACTTGAGTGGACATTAAGAAAGACTATGGGGAGCCGCCAGACTAACTAAGGCAAACAGAGAAAGAAACCTGTGGAGGCCCTCTGATCACGGGGGAGTGAGGTAGGGAGAGCCCTCTTCATCACATGTCGTGGCACACACGCGTTTGTGTATAGCGTGTACGGGGGAACAGATGCAAATTACATCTTCAAGAGTAGAGGTCAAAGGCTCGCGCGTCTGTGATGTTCCTTCGACCGTACATCGATCAGCGAGATGTGTCGATCAGGCGGAGATATTGCATACACTGGTTGATGGAGGGTTGGCTGTGGGTTGTCGTCGCTGTGGTTGCTGGTGACACTCGTGATGGCGTGGGGGAGGAGGGGGAGGAGGGGGAAGTGGTGGTGGTGGTGGTGGTAGTGGCACTGGTGGCGTTGGTTGAAGATGCTACTGTAGTTGTTTGACACTGGCTGGTGATAGCGCGATGGTGTCCACATTGGGTACTGATGATGGTGATTCATATTGCGCTATACAAATATCTCACAAACATATCTTACAACTTACATATTTGTATGAATGATTATCCCTACTATTACTGTTGTGTTATTCCACTATCTTGGCTTTTGTTTCCCTTGAATAAGGTGAAAACTCTTGTCTGGCTTCTTCCCCGTCCAGGGTCGACCGACTCAGACGTCAGTGGGGCTTCCTCTGTGCATCCAGAACAGCACACACCATCATTGTCCCCGGGACGCTATCTCCTCAACCTCGAAGGCAGGCGGAAGCTTTCTTGGATGATGGAGACGACCAGAGACCCTTGGAAGGGACTAGTGGGTCGCATCTTCACCTGGGTCACTACTTCACCCTGCTGGACGAGGTGTAACATCTATCAAAACTCGCTTATTCCTGTTGGTTTACTCTATAATCCATCTGGTTCTAAGAACGAGCATTTTGAGTCTCCGTCACCTCATCATCCTACGGTCAATATCAGCCCAGGAATGACTGAATGCTTCTGTTCCTGTCGTTCAGCCGATCGCAGTATTAAGCAACCCTATGGGTCACGGCCAGCCATAACAGATACAGATGGCATCAGGCGTCTTGTCAAGTCCTATGCTTCTTGGAACTCCCGTTTTACCTATTGTCTGGACCGAAGTTCTTGCGGGAAGTTTCTATTATATACTGGGATTAATATATACCCCTTGTGCCCGAATCTGTGACTCGAGTTCCCTCAGAAAAGGGTCCCAGTAGTTTATAATTTGTGACGTCGTGTGTAGGAGGAACAGTTTTAAGAAACTGTGAAAGCCAGGAGTCTTAGTGAAGGTTATTTACAGTCAAAGGATCACATGTTACATCATACGTTTTTTTTTTCTTCTCCCTTGACGTTCCCTACAGAGGGATAATGAGAGGCTGTGACTGAAAGTAAGGTCACGGAAGGGGAATTATAGGGTACTGGCTGGGAGTGGAGGTCATGGATTCTGTCGAACGCGCACGGGTGCTGTGAGGATGATATGGTAAAGACCAGGTTTGCTGGCAGCGGTTTACGTGTCTGCAAGGTCTTGTTGAAATAAGGCACTGTTAATCTTATTACGCTCGCCTTTTTTTCCCTCTTTGTGTGTGTGTGTGCATACAGCTTACAAGGTTACTCGAGCACAAAGTCTCCTACGCACACCTCCGAACAACGGGATTAAGGACATCTACCTTATAATGGAATTTACATTCAGCTAAAGATGCAGCCTTGCTATCTTAGCCACTAGAGTTGTGCAAATAAATAGCTATATAGCATACAGTACTACAGCATTATATTCATTCCCACCTGGGAGAATGACACCATTTCCATTACTGAATAAAGCTTAAAGTATCGCTTTCGGAATTCTGGATACTACCTAGGAGGATAGGGAAGAACCACGTACTTGAGCAGCCTGGACCTAGCCCGGGCTGTGAGGAGTAGAAGACCCCCAAACACTACACCAGGTACTCGCCAGGTTTCACTTGAACTCTCCCTTCAATACACACGCGTCAGCCTTACGAAAACGAGGTTCCAGGTCGTCTTGGGTCCGCTGCTCTGACTGGCTGTATAGTGCACTTCCTTAGGGTTACTGTCCTTTAAGAGGAAAAAGTGAAGGCAATGCCGAGCTGTCAAGTCCTCACACTGGTTAGGCTGGTCCTGCCACTTATTTCCTGTAGGCCTAGTAACTTGCTCTTACTCCCGTGTACCTCCATGGGTATGATTACGGTTAGCCACTCATTACTACAGCCAAAAAGCCTTGAGCTCACTTATAGACCGACGTTACCAGCGCTGCTTTCAACACATGCTATTGTCATGAAATTACGGTTGTTTTGGCTAATAAAAAGAGACGTACTGGAATGATGGAAAATGATACCCTTTTGCCTGGGAGAGTGATTTTCCGTCACATGACCTACAAGTGGCAGCCCCAACGCGCCCCATCGTAGATACCATCCGCTACAGACTACAACTGAAGCTACTCACAAACTCAAAGTTCCAAAGGGAAATGCAAGTCAAATCCAGCTGAGCCGCGTCTGTTCGTGAAAGATGATTGTATAAAGAGAAGCTGAAAGCATTTACAGGTTACAATAAAAGGACAACAGTCTAGGTGAGGACTTAAAACTGTAACTCGAGGAATCACTCACGAATACAACGAAAGGGGAAAACAGCTGCTTGTATAACATGGCTCGGGTTACGAAAAGGTGTTACGCAAGCCACACGTCTCTAACCCAGCTGGGAAGAACTTCGAGGAAGCTAATAACGTCATGGTTTAGCATCATAAAACAGAGCCCAGGAAAAATATATGACACCAAGTCATGTAAGAAGATTGAGACATAAGTCATCCAGGCCCAGGGTTGCGTGGGAAGAGCCAGGGGTAATTTTACACTGGCGGGTTGTGCGTCACAGTACTATGGAAACCCGGAATATCGAGACGTCTAATGGGAGACACGATATGTTCCTTCCGTCGGGGATAGTGTACTGCCAGAATCTTTGTATAGTTCAATAGTAAAGGCTCGGGAGAGGAGAAGTGAAGGTGCTGGGGAGTTAAGGGGAGAAAAAAACAAAAGCGAACGGAGCTTGGGGGAGATAAAGGTTACGGCTCTGGGGAGACAAGAGGTTCCTTTAGCTAACGTCTGGAAGCAAACCAGCGTCCACTCGGTTCCTCCTCTCAGCAACACTCCTCCGTGATCCACCGTCCTTTTTGATCCGTCAGTATCATCGCTCGAACGGCTTTCAGACCTATACAGCAGGAGTGTGATATGATGATAATAAAATATGAATACTCTAAAGGAGCGACGGTGAGACGCGTCAAGAACGTTGTCACAATCCATCCACTCACACAAACCCGAAGGGCCTCCACGAAGTCGCTGTAGGTAAAAGTGTCTATATTCTGCCTTAAATCAGAGATGGAAAAGATGCAATATCGAACGCCCATGACAGTGATTCAATCATCAGTCACATCAATACATATATATAGGTGTGGACTCCATCAATATACATTTGTTTGGTCGTAAATCATAAGTTATTCAACACTAAGCAAAGGCGACGCGACATCCAGAGAACCATACTGTCACGTCCTGCGTTGCTGAAAGCGTCGTCACAGCCAGAGGTGTACAACATCTTCGAGCGCCAGTGGCGTGCGACTCGCGAAATAACACCCTGTGTTAACGGATACCAGAAAGAGGCAATTCTTCAGCCTTAATTTCAGGTAATCACACAACAGACGTTTCATTAAACTTGACGATATTAATGAACCCGGCCAGAGAGTCATCAGGGTCTTTTATATCACAATTAGATCGTGAGGAATGATGATGTAGTCCAGTAAGTGGAGACGTAAGTGGTGCCTAATGAAAATAAGTCCCCAGGTTTGGTCGGGGTTTCAAATCATTGATTCCACCTGGAAAGAAGCGAGGGCTATTCCCATAGTATAATTCTTATATCGCTTGTGAGATCGATGGCATCATGACGAAAATCCTTGGTCTTCCGATCAGTTTCGTATCCAGAGTCTTATAAAATGACAGTGAAAAAAAAATTTGACATAAAATAAATTTCTGAAGCAAAAGGCTAGAGCTAAAGTCCGTACCTCCGTCAGAATAGGGAAGGTAACACCTTGGAAGATACAAAGGTGATTACACCGAGTTAGTAATGTTCGTGCCTCAAGTCATTACAAAAGAGCATTGGATGATATAATACCTTTACCGGTGGTCGATCTTATAACCAGAGGATTAGGGAATGGTGAAACCTTTTGAAAAATGATCCTTAATGCTGCGCGGGGTACGTCTTTGCCTTGGACATGCTGATAACTCTGTCCATTAATATTCAATCACTTAACAGCCACCATTTGATTCACTGTCTCGCTCTCTGGTATTGGATGAGTCTGGCTGATTGGGTAAGATATATGTGTTATCAACAGACAGGTGAACAGAGGAAAGCACATCAATCAAATGAAATGAACCGTTACCCTACGAACGATTGAGGGGATCAGGTCTCCCCTGCGACACCCGAGTAGACCTGGTCAACTTGCAACACCTCCGTACAGCTGGTCGCCCTATGACACCTCCGTACACCTGGTGGCCCTGCGGCACATCTGTTCACCTGGTCTGCCAGTCACACTTCCGTACACCTGCTTTGTCAGCCGTCTCATCTGCGATGCACCTTTGCTTCTCCTCCCATACATCTCATCTCCACGCAGTTCTTATTTCTCTTCCACTACCTACTCGAACGAGTCAGAAGAGACCAATGAAGGACCTTGGAACGTACACGTGTACACAGGCTCTACACACACCCTGATTCCATCACACCACAGTAACACCTCGTATTCAGAGTACAATCCATACACTCATTACAATCTACGCCAGTAACAATCCATTATAAAATTTTCTCAAATTCTTAAATGGATAGTTTGATAAACGAAGTCTTATAAATGTAATTAGGTCTTTGTAATTAGATCTTTAAAAAATTCAGGACCCAAGGAAGGAACGTAATTAATTTTGTTCGCTTTCCAGGATTTCTTCGTCAGGATCTCGGGACTGGGGAAAAAACATTAAGGGGTTCGGACTAAGAGCTCGGTGCTTCGTCCAGCTGCGTCTGTCGGGTGTCGTGGATCGTCGGGAGGGTCGACCCACTTTAGCTGGTCGAGCAAATGACACTGAAGGTCGAGTGTCTGGGGCGTTTCGATTAGACACATGTCACGTCACGAGTAAAGCGCATAACTGACTTCACTAGAACAAAGTTCCACACAAAGACTGTTAAGTTTTAGCGGATTTATATGTATCTGTGAAAAATGACCTCAAAAGACCTCAAAAACAAAGTCATTTGGACACACCGACGCAGCCTCTCGTTCCCGTTTCTGACATCCTACCTGTGTCGCCGCTACCTTCTCCTCCCCCTCCTCCTTACACATGGGAGTACATGTACATGGTAAGGACAGATATAACAGGAGACCTGACGGTTCATGGCGAGGTTGTCTGCTAAAACTAGACCTAACATAGTAGCATAAATAGGTTAGTAAAGCAGAAAGCACATCCACTCCCCACCTCACCCTCCGGCTCAACAGCCAGCAGGGAAAACAGGAAACAAACTACATGTAGTATGGAGCGGAGGGGAGGGGTGTGTACTACCATGGAATCTTTACAGGAAATTGTATAGAGGAAAGAGGTTTCCTACCAGTTTGGTGACCACAGCACAGCGGCTGATAAGAAAGACAGGGTTACAAGATAACATTAAAAGATGAGAGTAAAAGATTACGGATTTATGATTAAAAAAATTACTGATAACAGATATCACTGAAACATTTGTCCAGCCGTGATGTGAAGGTATTAATGGTCTTTGCATTTGCAAGATATGGGGGTTGTTTATTCCAGTGTTAAACCCCTCTACAAGTGAAAAGAAAATAGCTTTTGTCCACGCTGTTATTACATCCCCCTTCCATTTATTCTGGTCATTGAATCTCTGTCTAAAGCGAAGCATTGTTCTTGTGTTATATCGTCAAAATTTTAGTATTCTGAAGGCTTCCAGCAGACCTCCTCGGTGTCTACGCTCTTTGAGAGACAACAGTTTCAGGCCTTTGAGTCTCCTCTTGAGGCTTATTTCTGAATGAAGGGATTAGTTTCGTTGTTCATCTCTGAACTTGTTCCAGTTTTTCCTCGTCTTTGATCGGATGTGGTGACCAGAAGCGAACGGCGTCCTCCAAGTGAGCTAGTTTATATTTCTTTCTATTAATCCCAACATGTTACTGGCTTCAATGTTTGCAGCCAAGCATTGTTTACTGTATCAAAGTCCTTACTGATAATCACTCCGAGACTTTTCTCGTTCTGAACTTTGTGTATTCGTATTTCATATTTTTGGCGTCAAAGTATACATCACTTTGCATTTGACTATGTTGAAATCCATTTGCTGTATATCTAAATATTCTACCAGCTTGTTTAAATCCCTCTGAATCTTCAGGCAGTCTTCCTTTGACTGGGCTAGATTTTCAAGCTTCGCATCGCTGGCAAATTTGGAGATTTTACGGGCGGGTTCCTGCCCTCCAGGTCGCTGATGCAAATGATGAAAGCTACGAGTCCCAGGACTGGGAGCCTTGCGGTACCTAGCTCGTCACGTGCAGGTAGTCGGACGCTCTTCCCCTAAATGTTACTAAAGCCACTCGTTGCTCCCTATCTGAGAACCATGAGCGGATTCTATCTCCTATCCTGTGAGCTTTGATTCTACTCGCTCGTCACCATGCTACAGCATAATACCTTCGCGGCGTTCATTTCCATAATCATGGTTTAATATCGAGGCTCGCTTTTGATATGAAACTCTTTAGAGAATCTAAGTACATACCTTCATGTGTTTTTGGCGAATGAAATGTTATTCGTTCGTGGACACGAAGGAGAAAACAAACGGTTGTTCCAAATCCTCACCAGTACCAATTATGGTCGAAGAACGAGTGTTGTGCTGCTGGCATCCTCTGCGAGGGACTTCTTATCGCCATAAAAATTCGGTAATGCGGATGCCTTTCTTAATGGGAGGTGAGGAGGGCTACGGAGGCAGGCATCACCCGGCAAGGTGGAGCCGTGCTGAAGCCGCGTATCCTTGAGTGAGACGAATGATAATGAGGTCTTGTGACATGGGAACGACCAGCTGGTGCTGGCAAGTGCACTGTAGGTCACATGGCTGGTTACTCCCAACCCAGCACGTGCCTGGGGTCCAGGCTGGGGGGTTCCCCGTGTGTGTGTGTGTGTGTGTGTGTGGATTTGTAGGTCTGTCAACCCAACTCACTGCCTTTGAATTATCTTATTTTTTACTCATAAACGTGTGACCTTTCATGGCATTTCTTGTCTTTAGATGCATTTTTTTGGTCGACCGAATTACGCATGGAGAAGACCGAAAGCGTCCAAGCCACATTACTCAATCATCTTCTCGCTTTTGTAATTTCTGTGGACAAGCAAAGTATAAAGAAGGATTTTCAGATATTTTGCGGGTGTTTGTGTGGATGTGTGCGTGTTCAGGCATCAATCATGGCTATATTGTTCTTAATCACATATACATACACACATTATATATATATATATATATATATATATATATATATATATATATATACATATATATATATATGAATTATAGATAAATATCTGGTCTTAATAATTCAAAGCTAATTATTTCTCTTCCACATAAGACGCAACTAACTAGTCTGCCAGGTACACATAATGCTACGTGTTGCAATACATATTACTTTACTGTAAATAAAAATAATCTAGTATCCTTTTCCGCTAAGTACTGCGTTAGGTACAGCATTATCATCATGCGTTTCCCACGTCCTCAGTAAAATCAAAGACGTAGAACGTAAAGGTTGTCTGTCATATCAGTCCCTTACAGCAGTGCATGTCTATCCCACGCACTTATGATAGAAACTGGGCGACGCGTGTGCTCAGCTAATCAATTCCTTAGTAAACTTTTGGCATGCTATTTGAATCCGAGGTAAGTAAGGATTCTCAAGTCGACCCCGGGTTGTGATGATATTGTGTAGGGAGGCACTGGGTACCATGGCTCGGGGGTGGGAGGTATTATGATATTCAGACAAAGTGGGGACAGTAGTCTGATTCTCTTCAAACAGATTGCAAACTCTGTCGTCCCTCGTGGCTTTCTCTACATGACAGCGTCCACAGAGAGTTTATGATTGCTTTTTCAACGTCTGTGTGTGCACTCCTGGCCAGAATATA
>JAYMFT010201618.1:0-11663 GCA_038088735.1 Panulirus argus
TGGGATAATCCTTAAGTTAGCTGGGGTATTGGGAGGGACCAATACACTGTCACCTGAGCCCTCCCTCTCACTGGTGGTAGAGTCACACAAGAAAGTGTGCTCAGAGGAGTATACCGTAAATTTGCAGGGGTCATGGTAGGGGCCATTACTATACTACCTGAGCCCTCCCTTTCGCCAGCAGCAGAGTTACACTTATCATCCTGGGAACTTACATCATCCTGGGAAACTTACATTATCCTAGGGAACTTAGACCATCCTTGGAACTCACATCATCCTGGGAAACTTATATTATCCTGAGGAACTTTGACCATCCTGGGAACTTCCATCATCCTGGGAAATTTAGACCATCCTGGGAAACTTACATCATCCTAGGAAACTTAGACCATCCTGCGAATTTCCATCATCCTATGAAACTTAGACCATCCTGCGAATTTCCTTCATCCTGGGAAATTCATATCATCCTGGGAGATTTGGACCATCCTGGGAAACTTAGAACATCCTGGGAACTTACATCATCCTGGGAAATTTATACCACCCTGGGAAATTTAGACCATCCTGGGAAACTTCCATCATCCAGGGAGATATATACCATCCTGGAAAACAGATCATCCTGGGAATTTACATCATCCTGGGAAATTTAGACCATCTTGGAAAACTTCCATCATCCTGGGAAATTTAGACCATCCTGGGAAACTTATATCATCCTTGGAAATTTAGACCATCCTGGAAACTTACATCATCCAGGGAAATTTAGACCATCTTGGGAACTTGCATCATCCTGGGAAACTTCCATCATCCTGGGAAATTTAGACCATCCTGGGAAACTTACATCATCCTGAGACATGATAATTATCCATAGAATAGTGAAAACTGGCAGATAACCAATATTTACCGTACGAGTACGTATAGTTGACATTATTG
Source organism: Panulirus argus (assembly GCA_038088735.1). Taxonomy (NCBI): domain Eukaryota; kingdom Metazoa; phylum Arthropoda; class Malacostraca; order Decapoda; family Palinuridae; genus Panulirus; species Panulirus argus. The sequence continues at coordinate 922 of JAYMFT010201618.1, forward strand.
CATTATGAGACAAAACACGTAACCTTGTTAATTGAAAACACCTACATGCCTGCATTACTTCAAACGTCACTCATCGTTTTATAAGACTTTATGATCAACTTTAATTTTCTTTGATAACGGTAAAGTTTTTAAGCTACTTTTTACCTCTTTAGCCGCGGAAATTATTCCATACCTAAACTGGCTGCTTATATTGCAAGCAAATTGCACTTAAAGATATATATGTGTTAAAATAAGAAGAGCTGTAGATTTACCAAACTCCTCAGTGTTGCATTAACCAATGAGTAGCCTTCATTCAAACGTTTCTTGGCTCCACCTATCAGAGCTGAGTGAACAGGGTATAGCCTCACCCCCGGCCATGGCTTGCCTGGCCCCCGGCCATGACTAGCCTGGCCCTTGGCCATGGCTTGCCTGGCCCCCGGCCATGACTAGCCTGGCCCTCGGCCATGGCTTGCCTGGCCCCCGGCCATGGCTTGCCTGGCCCCCGGCCATGACTAGCCTGGCCCCCGGCCACGACTAGATTCGCCCCCAGCCATGACTAGCCTCGCCCCCGGCCATGGCTAGCCTCACCCCCAGCCATAACTAGCACCAACCACATTAGCGTGGAGATGAGTCGTAGCAAAATCATATGGACAGGTTTGCAGTGTGGAGGACGTCTCGTTCGGATCGTGGATCGTGACTAAGACTCTGTAGTTGGTAATAGGGAGTGGCAACGCTCGCGAAGCATCTCACGTGGCCCAGTTTATCTGATACGATATTTTTCTTGGGTCTTGTAGACCATGAAGTAACGAGACCATTCATGAAGACTGTTGGTGTGGACATTTAATACTTACCAACTGGCTCCTAGGACGAGGAACAACGCGCGGCAGTACATGAGGTGGTCCCCGCCCGATGGTCCGTTGTCACACTGTGAAGAAACTGAAAACCTCCTTATAATAGACTTTAGAGGAAACTGAGAAGATAACGCAGATTATTAAGTCTGAAACAATACTTTAGTTTTGATCAAACAGTTTTGTGGATCAGGGGAACGTTCTTCCAGAACTCATCGTTCACCTGGGCTGCTTTTGTGTGGGGGAGCTTTTATTCGTTTTTATTTTTTCCTGTTGTGCTTTTGTCAGGAATTCGTAGCGACAGCGGGGCAGCGAGCCAGCACCTCAGTGGCTATCATATTTCCCTTCCCTGGCCCAGTTCGCTGTCTTTTTCTTCTTTGCCTCATATTCACGTGGGATGCTGGGGCTCGGCCCTCATACACAAACTGAACATCTCACACTTAACACTTTATATTTAACTCACACGAATCGTTATTCTAAACCTCAGGTTCTCTGTGTCCCTGTGGATAGAGGGATAGGAAAGCTGCACAAGCATCTCCTGCGTGAGGTTACTAATAGGGGCGGGAGTAGGGTAAGGGAGGCTGCTAAACCCATCTCTCTCGTGGTTAACTTTCTAAAAGAACGATTTGGTAAGTTTTCTAATTCTATCAACGCAAAGCCAGCGCTCTGAGATGAGGCGGATGCACACAGACGTGCGGCCCTATTTGCTGGACGTCACAGGATTAACTTTTTGACTCGAGCCTCCATTAATTTTTGAAGTGGGCAAAACTCGACAGCATAAGACTTAATACGTTGTTCGCTCGCTCACTTTTCGAGGTGGAGGTGAGTCGTGTAAATTTTTCGATTACCTGCTATATTAGATTTAAATGAATTATGACCGAACTAGCATTACTGTTTTTATCTAGTGGTTCACCGTTCTCACATGAAAGACAATCGCGCACCTGTGTGTCCCTCTGTATCTACTACCGAAACTTTCTTTTCATCAACATCTACTGGAAACCTTAAGATTTGTGTCAATTATGGTGAGACACTCACGCCACCAGTTTTCAGATCATGCTTGAAATTGGATCACGAGCTACTTAAGGATGGACTCGTTTGATATCACTCGTGGTAATAGATACAAAGTCGTGCGCAAACGGTGTACCTCAAATGAGGCGAAGGACTTCTTCTTCGACATAATTGTTAACGTATGGAACAATTTACCAATTAGAGTAGTTGAAAGCAGTACCATACATACGTTTAAATATAGACTTGATCAATTTTTTATTCAAATCTATAATTAACATTATTTGCACCCCCTTAGCTAATCGATGAATCTGCAAGTCTTCCTCTTTAAAAAACAAAATCTGTAAGTCGTTAATCAATGACATTCTGATCTCGTCCACTGTCACAGACATCTTTGTTATGATCCAGTGGTATGCTGCTAGTTTGAATTCATTTGTATTCAGCACTCTGTACTGATATCCCAGACTGCTCCATTTCACGTTCACTGTCTTTATTACATTGCATTTGATATTTTCTGTTAATTATGGAACCAACGCATTTGTATGTCCGACTCCTTCGAGTATTTTTCAACTTTATGAAAAAAAAAATAATTTCATTTTACAACCTTTTGACTCAAGACCTTGATGAAAGATTGGAAACTGGACGTCGACTGCTTTTACCAGTCCTCTTGTCGCCGAAGCTGCAACAAACGCAGGATAACTTGAGATCATTACAGTTACATTGCTGCACTGTTGTAAACTCCTGATAAATGAGAATGATATGGTTCCACTTCTGCAGTCAGTCAAGCAAGTGTCGATTAGTAAATGATTGATAACCTTTATCATAAGCTTATCAGTCTCGTCCAGTAAGCAGCAAGCCTAAGCTTATTCGTTCTGTGTTATTACACCAAGGAAGACGGAAGAAATTTGCATATAGTATTATTCAAATGTTCATTTTCCTGTTTTCCATCAGTTTTTATGGTGCACAGAACTGGGAGGCCATCGTGCGAATTGCTGGAGGACCCCCATCTTTCGTTGAAGACAGTGTTTGTGTTGGATATCATTGTTTTTTTACCTCCTTGAAACCATTAAAGACATGGGAATGAAAGTTCCGTTGGTATATTTAAACACTTTTGCTTTACTGCGGTCACTGAAGACTGCAAGACCTTGTCCGATGGACGGTCCACAGTCATAAAATTCTAGGTGTTATTGTTCTATATTTGTTACTGATTACTAGTCCACGTGAATCATTAACATCATCCGTATATCTGATGTGGTCAGAAATTTCACTATTCGTCATAAGTCGTACAGAATCGAAGGCATCATGGGCATTAGGATTTATCCAAAAGGTCAGACAAAACTTCCCATTACGATATTTCTGTGACATATTCTCGCCATATCCACCTAACACAATTTTTCAGTATGATTGAAAATGGCTCTGGCTGTTGGAGATGTCGTTGATGAAGACAGATGTTAAAATGGTCCGTCCTTGAGTGAAATGTCGAGTGCTGTAGCCGTCGTGTGACTGACACAGACAGATGTGTGGATAGACAGTGAGGTTGGAGGAGGAGGAGGGAGGGAGTGGAAAGAATTCTTGAGGAAGGAACCGCCGAAGACCGTTCACAAAGGGAAGGCATCGTCACGCGATCTCAGCTCGAAGCGAAAACATTCTCGGCCGAGAAAGTATGTGAGTATTATAGTCTGTACACAGTTGGTACTACACCAGATAAGACTTGGATCATGGTACATGGGGAAGCCACAGAACAGACGACCTGATGGTCAGTGACAAGGTTACCTTCTGGAGGGTAGAAACAGAATCCTCTTTTCCTCATCAGTACAGACGGAATGAGGCTAGTAAACCAGAAGGATTATCTCCACCCAGTTGCACCAAGAAGAAGGGGAGGCAAATTTCCAAGAAGTGTATATGAGTCTCAAAAACTTGTTATATAAGGAGAAAGGGAAGTCCAAGGAGGAGACCGACGGATGGAGTAAAAAAAGATTTTGAGTACTTGAGGCCTGAACATGCAGGAAGGTGGAAGGCGTCTACAGAGTGATGTGGTATGCAGGGGTCGACGTGCTGTCAGTGAACTGAACCAGGGCATGTGAAGTAACCAGTGGAAACCACAGAGAGGTCGGTGGGGTTTGGTATTGGATTAGAATGTGTGGTTTCGTTCCTTTACACATTACTGCTAACGAATGAATGTGAGCGAATGAGACCTTTCTTCATCTGTTCGTGCGCTACTTCGTTAACCTGGGAAACGACAAACAAGTATGACAGAGAAGAAATAAAGATGGAAAACCCAAATTCAGTCAGATTTTTGACCATCAACATTTGATGCTTATCACTGGACTCCACTTCATTATATGAGAGAAGAGAGAAGTACATTATATTAAATATATGGTACGTATGGGAGTGAGGGAGGTACATTTCATGGCGACATGATTTTTATGTCCATCGTGATATGGTAATTTCCAACAAGCTCTTCTCTTCTTTCATAATTTTTTCTTCTATTCTTGTAACCGGCTTGGCACGGGCAAAACATGTCCTATTCATTGGCAGTCTCGGGTGAAAGGAGTAAAGTGAGAGGAAAAGAAAGTAAAAATTAATCAGGGCTCCGCAGGTGTTTGTAGACCTTATTTGTAAATGTAGAAATGTTATAAGAAAAAGGGAAGTACGAAAGAAGGAAGAGAATTCCACAATTCAGCTGCTCGATGAAAGAAGGGGGTACCATAATGGTTAATCCTCGAGTGGTTGGTCTCCACAAAGAAATTGTGGGAAGCAGCGGCCATACGCCTTCCAAAGGTTCAATCCGAGGGGCGGGGACACATACAGAGAGCTCACGATAACAGTGACCAAAATGATACCTGTAGAACAGGGAAATAGCAACAACATCGTGACATACAAGAAGAGATGGTGGAAAAAAGTGATACCAGGAGAACTGATGAGACGGAAGGCTTTTGATTCCACTATAGTTAATAGAGAGGTGTAAGCAGTACTTCATATCAGGCCTAGTAAAATCTTATGGATATGAAATAGCATCTTGCAAGAATTATGATTTTGGCACCTATTTTTTTCACGTTGAAGGCTCCAGTCACGCTCAAAGTCCTCATCAAGGCCGGGCCTTAATTGAAATATAGAGAGGACAATGAAAGGGAGAAATAAAAGACAAGGGAAAGTATTTACGAATTTTGAAGGAAGTGAAAAACCTGTCTTTTGAAATGTGTCAGGTCATACTTATTCCCTAAACCTATATATACCAAGTCGACCCATACTCAGGGGGGAGTCTGTATGCTACGTCACTGGCCCTAAACGAAGAAAACATGCTGGTACAGGGCTAACGAATCAACTGAGGGTTCAGGGCCGCATGACGTCACAAGTCGGACAGCGCGGCCGGGTCCAGCAGCAACCTAGTGAGAGAAACCTGACAGCCACTAAAGTCCTGGCTCAATTTACGGTTTTCACTATCAATCCCGATACCCAGGCGGGTAGTACCTGTAATATTTACCTGATCAGCGGCTGCCTACCACCTACTACCGAGAGAGAGAGAGAGAGAGAGAGAGAGAGAGAGAGAGAGAGAGAGAAGGGGGGGGGGCGTTAATCCGTGGCCTCTGTCTAAGGGAGATGACGCGTGGAATGAGACGTGAGAGAGAGCATGATGGGGATGGAGGAGGAGGCAGGGGATAGAGACGGGAGGGATGTTGGAGGGAATAGGGAGGGAAGGGAAAACGGATAGACGAGAGAGTGGACGATGTGGGAGTTGGTGAGAGAAAGATTACAGATGGTAAGGGGGAGAGAGAGAGAGAGATGAGGGATTGAAGAGGGTGGAGGAGTGGGCAGGGAAGGGAGAAGTACGGTGGTGGTAAAGGGAGAAGGGAGGGCTGAACTCCCTGAGTGAGGGTGAGTGAGGGTGGAGAGTCAGGAAGGTAGGGCGACACGCAGGTCATGTCGGCCCTGGGTAATGCCGGACGCGCTACCCTGTGTACTGCGAGGATGAGGTACTTCTAATAAAATATTTACTTACGGGTAACCCCTAAGCTATTATATATAAGAGGATTATTTTACAGATAAGAGGATTAACATATCACTAAGAGGATCACTGCTCCAGGAAAATAGAAAATAGAAATAGAAAACTTGCAGATGAAAGTAAAAGCGAGATTCTTGGAAAAAGTGTCTGTAATATTATGATCCTCTTCATTACGTATGTATGCACACATAATGGAAAAGAAAAGCATCTTAACACATTTTGTGTGAAACAATATGACACCAGTGACGAAGGCTTGTGAGACATTCCTCCTGATCTGGCCTCACAATGGTAGCCCTGCTTTCATGATACAGTGATGTGATGATCGTCACGTGGTGTTACGGTTAGCGTTCCTGACCGTGACGCGTTCACGGGTCGCCCGGGGTCGAGCGCATAGGTTCGAAAGCTGGTCGTGGCAGCCGGTCCACAATCAACCCTGCTGTTCATCTGGCCCTAGAGGTTAGTCGATAAAATATGTTCCTTGTTCAGGCTAGGATATATATATATATATATATATATATATATATATATATATATATATATAGATATAGATATACCTGTATCCTTAATGAGATTCCCTTGATTAGGGTACCAGTTGCCCGTGCCGTCTCAGGTAACCAAAAGAAAACAAAATCCTGTCATTTGCCATGATAGATAGAACTGATTTCATATTTCGATGGGAATTACTATAAAGTGGGGCTGCCATGATTATTAGGAAATGTGTCTCACACTTACGCTAACCAACGCTACCGAAACAACACGATTCGTGCTGATCATTTCGAGATTCGTCGAACCCATCCAGGAAGATTTTCTGTGTACATATCAGCATCAGTGGGTTTATGATCAGAGCAGCTGGCCAGGCAAATGTATATCAACATTTATAGTGTTAAACTCTGGGGAAATGAAGGATAATTAACATGGAAATATTTACCATCACTAACTGTGAAAGGAAGCTTACTCTGTTGAACGTAGAATTCTGAACATATTGAGCAAAATTCTCATAATTGTGCCAACGTTTCCTTGCGGTTGAAGAATGAACAGGATGAATCTTTCAAAAACTTGCTCGTTTATATACACATTTCTACACACTAAACATTTTATTTATGCTCTCAATATAACATGAGAAATGTTAACACACTTAAAGACAACGTTAGAAGTACAACACAAAAAAAATAATACTAATTGTTTTGGTGCTGGCAAAAACTGGTCTTATCTCGTCTATGTTGCAATTACGCTGTGATAAACTGTGAAAGTTTCCTGCAAATGGATTGAGAGATGGTATGGTAGCGTCGAAAAAGATGATATTTTTCGACAGTGTGTAATTTGCCGTGAGACATGTATATATGTTGGCTTCTTCGACGGTAAACTGGTCCTTTGAATAACATTTTCATTAGGAAAGATCAAACATTACCTTATTAAACGGTTCAAAATTTGTAAAGCTACCATGCTTTGCGCCAGGGTCAGTCTCTAAATCTATTCATAGGATAATTTTATGACTATTGAAGGGTAGCGCAGGTGAGATGAGATAAGTTTCCGTTAGCATTAGTGCAATTAGTGGCTTCATTTAAGTTGAGGCAGAATTCTAGTCTCTCTCTTGATCCTCGTTTCTCCATGACTTTACGTGCAGCTGCGGTTAATGTTAGACTACGTTGGAATGACCGCTCGTAGTCTTTCCATTCACGAAGATGAACACGGGGTCCATTGGTTGCTTGGTTGTTTGGGCTTCGGGCCTGTCATTAAGGCCCTCATCGTCAAGGTTCATCCGAGACCATAAAATTCCTAACACCTCCAAGAGGTGTTATAGATAATTTTAAAAACAGATACACTCTCACTCTGCATGCGTCTCTTGTGGAGGATGTCTGTCACAACATAGAGACGACTGATTAGCTCAACGCTCTCTGCAGACCGACGGAACACTCCGGACGCTACTGTCACATTAGAAAGACAGGATTCTAGATTTTAAGAGACCAAGGAAGTTCAGGTTTAGATTGTTGCCTTCTCGGCTGTCTGTGGATAAGGAAACAAAAGCCTGCTTCATAATAGATATCTAGCACCAGCGGACATAAAGTTTCTTTGATAGTTATTAATTAACAGGGGTTTGAGCCTTACAGGGAAGATCCTCATTTGGCTTCCTTCTCTGTTCCTTCTTTTGGAAAAGTGAAGTATGAAAGGGAAGATTTCCAGCCCCCCGCTCCCACCACTTGACTACATCGTATTCCTTAGTTAAGCCCAAAGAGTGCATGGTCTTCCCTGTATATCACAGCGCTCCAACTTGCTCTATCATATGAATGCCTCATGTCCTCCTGAAGATTCGGGCCCCGAAAACTCAAAAGCCTCTCTCACTCCACCCTCTTATCTCCTTGGTGTCCCCTCTTCCTTGCTCCCTCTATATCTGACACATTTATCCTCATAGTCAACCTCTCTTCGCTCATCTTCTCCACGCGTCCAGACCATTTCAGCACAACCTGGTTAGCTTTAAACCATACTCCGCTTATTACCGCAAGTTCCTTGAGGTGATTTCCTTTCTGGATCAACCCGCATCAAACCACATAATTATTTTCCTCAAGCATTTCAGTTTAAACGCGTCCACCCTCTTCTGCTCTCCACCCCGCGATGATGATGATAATGATAATGATAATAACGATAATATTGACAATAAGTAGAAAGGCCACCATCTACGAGTGAATGCAGTAGAATATCCTTAGCACGATCACTCACCATAATGATCACTTCAGAGGTAGGTACCGCCAAGCTCAACTTCATTAACGCCTTCAGTAAACCTAAATGCACATCATCCCAGCCAAGCGAATTCCTACAACACTTTTAACCTAAATTCATTACCCTCTCAATCATTTCCAATTCATCCTCTGCGTCCATATCTCTAGCAGGTCAGCAAGTACCAAGATGTAAGGTTATTATGTAAAGATCATCTGCATGAGACCAGTAAACAGAGAAACTAAATGTAACCAGGGTACATAAGACTGATGTGTTTGCATACGACTCTTTGTGCATCGAATAGAAAAATAACATGTCCAGAATTGGTTTTGGATTGATTCACAGAGCCAATAAACAGTGTGCAGAAAACGATATTACTTAAAAGAAATTTAATTAGTAAGAAAGAGGCTATAATTTCAGAATTTAACAACCCCAGCATTTACTAGGTTTTCATATCAGGCGACTGCGAGATGACAGACTGATCCATTTAAATGAAGACTGCGTTTTTAATTCCAGTGATCCCAGAGCCATCAAGAGGTATTAAGGTCTTGATTCACTGATATCCGCAAATTGAGATCTAATTAGTTTCTGTGAAGTCGGTAAAAAGCTAGTGAACAACGATGACAGTGTTATGCGACCCGCTGTAGACTTCCTCTTCAGCTTCAAACAGAACGACACGATGGTGCCAAATTTTAGATCAGTAAACGGATAGAATGGGTCAGGACACTAATCATGTAAAGTGGTTTAGGCTCTTAGATGTGGACACAGTTGAAAAGCTGGGAAGTTACTTAGAAAAAGAAGTTACTGCCCCAAAGAGAGAGAGAGAGAGAGAGAGAGAGAGAGAGGCAGACAGACAGACAGACAGACAAAGAGACAGGCAGACAGAGCCCCGAGAAAGATGAAGAATAGTGGGAGGGATGTGCCGGGTTGCATAACTTAAGAAACTAGTGATAACTAATGGTAAGTGAAACGGCACAGTTAGATACCCTGATCATATCCCAGAACAGTTCCTCATTTATCGACCAGCTTGGATTGGAGAGGAGGATGTACAGCTGGATTGGCCGTGACCCGACAGTCACGCCCAGGATTCGAACCCGGGTAGGTCCGTGCATGAGTAAGCAGTGCCAATCACTACACTTAGGAAGCACTTAACCAAGCACAAAAAATGCATAAAGGGAATAAGATTAAGTGACACTCCACAGGACCGCGAAATTTACATCAGATTATTGATAACTTGTAGGAATAAAATGAAAGAGAAAATCAAAAGACGATTTCTGAAAACCGAAGAAAAGAACTAAAATTGTTAGGAACAGTGATAAGGGAAAGAATCGTTAATTTCTTAGATCGTAAACTGATGAGCGATTTCCGAGATTGGTTGGAAAGAGAATATCATATTTAACGAACCTGACAGAATTCTTTAGTAGTATGTATAATGACTGAGATTCGAAAATACCCTCATTTGTTATTTACTCGGTCTTTCAGAGCGGTTTGGGCAAAGTGCCACATGAAAGCTTGCTTCGCAAACATAAAGATAGCAGCATCAAATCTTTTCATCAAGATTGGACCGTAAAACATACACCCTAACTCAGAATGGAACGCAACGTACGGATGAATGGCTAGTTTAGTGATCACAGCACTAGACAGAAGATAGATAGTATCATCGAATTTTGACTGATATAGGAAAAGGACATCTGCAACGTTCGTTAAAATCATAAAGCTACATTATGGAGGCCTTTAAGCTAAGAACATATGTAAAAAAGAGCCACACACACTTCATAATATACCAACTGTATGAGCTGTGATCAAGGGTCAGCATAGACCCACGTTGAGTTCTGACCCCTGTTACTTATAAAACCCACCTCATTCTGAACATTTCTTGTGTCATGATTTATGTATTTATCACCTCTGACAGACCTACAGACTCCATTCCTTCACTCTGTGAGGAAGATGTGTTCAGAGTCAAGGTCATAGACATCACATCAGTTTAAAGCAAATTGTTTATTACACAGTAAAAGTTGGATGCATTTTAGGGCCGTGTTGCATTACTATGTGCACACGTCTCACATATATAGTCACATGCTCAAAAAGAAAATGATAATAATAACATTAATAATAATGATTATAATAATAATAATGATAATAATAATAATAATAATGATAATAATAATGATAATAATAATAATAATGATAATAAT
>JAYMFT010201629.1:0-11663 GCA_038088735.1 Panulirus argus
TTCATTAACAAATTAAACAACCATGGTGACATCACACATCCCTGCTGGAGACCACCCTTCACTGGGAACCATTCACTCTACTTCCTACTTGTCCACATGCCTTACACCCTTGAGTTTTTATATATATATCAGCTAAATTATTGGAATTTGTATTGATTAGCATTGAAAAATATTACTTACAGGGTCACACTGAAACAATATTTGACTGCAGTTTTAAGCCTGAGGATAGTGATTTGTTGGCAACTGGCTCCTTTGATGGCTCAATTAAGATTTGGAAAATTGATACTTTAGAGGCTGTAAGTATTTTTTTTAACTTTTTTACATTTGTTTCAGTTATTTGAGAAAAAGATATAGTCAGAATATTTTCTTTTTGTAACTATGTCATGCTTTAGGTTACATTACATGTTAAGAATCTATATTTCTTTAAACCACATCCTTTAGTTATTTTCAGTGCCATAGGATTTACCCCGGTAGTTAAGGAAGACAAGAATGTTCAGTGAATGCAGAATGCGCAACTTAAGTGTATCATGATAATGGTCCAGAAAATCTACTCAAACATTGCTGTGATTATTATTTTAGTCTTCACCTTTTTTAGTTAATCATGATGTCTTTCTGGTCACAACCCTTCTCACCTCTCATTCTTGCAAAATCATCATCAGGTAAGTTGTCAGCTGTGTTTCAGTTAGAGCTGAACCTATTCATGAATGAGTTTGCCAACTCCTAGAGTTACTTTATAAATTTTGTGCATTAAGTATTTTATTCTAAGCTTTATATAAGTTCATTAGTATTTTGGTGATATTCTTATCTTTTGGTTTGGTTGACGTCAATGAACTTCCTGTTCCTGGCTGTCCAGAGGTCACAATTTCATGGGATTCCTTCAAGCACACATGTATTATCATCTGCTGTAGTCAGCCATGTGACTGTGGATCAGTATCTTTTTTATTTAGTTTCAATAACTATTGTGTATTAGTGTTATAATACAGTTCTTTGTGAGTTATTTTGATTTATACAAATTTATATATACATACATTAACATGTGTTTCAGTGTTATGGAAAAGTAGGTTGCTTGTTCAGAGTGCTTATCAGCAAGAGTGATTTTGTGAGGGTACATCATTTGGGATCAGGGCTACATCATGCCTTACCCTCAGTCTACTTTCCCTCCACCCCTTACTCCTTCCTTTCTTATATAACTGTTTTCCTCTTTTTTTTTTTTGTTGCTGATACTTCTTTATGATTTTTTTTTTTTAAATGTAGAAAAAAGTCAGATGATTAGAGGGTTGATTCTTTCAGTATTTTCTTAGTGGCTGTTTATGGTATTATTGTATTTGTAAAGATCAGCATTTGGCTTAGAACTAGCAAATGCCTCTCACCTCTGCCTTTTCTCCCTGTCATTCCCTCTTCTTTCATACTTCTATGTGTATTCCTTGCTGATGTTGTCGGTTGTTTTCTGGTCATATTTTTGAGATCTATATTTTAAGTAGAGGGATTTACATTTTGGGGTAGGATCTAGAATGGTGTCGCATTTGTGTATAGTTTTGATACCTCTTCAACCATGGGTTGCGTAGCCCCAGGAGCAAGTGTTAGCTGGACAAGGCCTCATACTTCCAGACTTTGTTCTCATTATGGTTTACATTCAGCAGGCAAATAGCTCCCAGTATCTGGTCTTGGAGGAAAGAGGAGAGCCTGTCTTATGGAAACTACATTTTCTCACAGAGCTAAAGTTTTTTGGATCTTCTTGCAAATGGAAAGCACCCAAGCCAGTCACTGTGGGATGGGTTAATCCATTGACCCATGGTAACTGGCAGTCCTTTACCTCACCTAGTGTAATGTGATATAGTAGGGGACATGGCTTCCCCAGAGAGTTTGAAAGCTAAAATATTTCATGGCAGAGCAAAAGCTGTTTTCTTAAAACTGATGTAATCAAAAGAGCTTTTTTCTGGAGCACCTTTAGTTGTGGTATATGTACCTTGTTGGTTTCTCTCTGTACTTGATTGAGATCATCATAGCTCCTTATGCTGGAAATGACCAGATTTTGTTATAGGGGCTAGGTGTTGCAATAGTAAGTTTTCTTTTTAATTCATGGGTAAATTTTATTGGGTTTATAGGTATGGTATACTTTTCTTTTAGGTGATAGATTTGATTCATAGTTTTTCATCTGCAAAGTTGACAGTTCCCTTTGGGTGCACCATTGTCCCCTCTTGCCCCCTCTCTAGTTCACATTATATCATCTTGGTCCTTTTGGAGCATAAGACAGAAACTGAACATAATGTTGTTCAGATGCGTCTTCTGCTGTCCACCACCCGCAGTTTTAATTCATTACCAGTTCTGTCATATGAAGTGTCTATCCCTTGTGTGGACAGCTCTTGTCTCAGAGCTGCTACACCTATGGAGTACTACCCCAGTACACATACCTGGACCTCCTACTGTACCACAAGGATCTTCTGATGCAAGATACATTATTATTGATTTATGCATTAGGTAAGAACCTATTGAAGAGAACTGTGGTTAAAAAGTATATGAAAAATACAGTTTATCATATTATTTTATCAGTTATAAGTTGAATGTTTTGAACTGAAGATTTCCCCAAATGGTCACGAATAAGGTAAGACTTCCATGTATTTCACCTATTTTCTCTGATAAGGTAAAGTACTGACCCCTGGTCTGTGAGGTTCATGTCCCAGAAATGAACACCCATACATTAACTTTAGCCAGATTGATAGGTACTGGCTGGTTAGGACTGTTACAGCTGTATTGATTTATCCCAACTGAAGTTGATTCCCATTTATCTGCCTACTAAAGGAAGGATGAAGACCTGCCTGCACTAACAATCAAACCCAAGCTGATTGATTAGTAGTGAGTAATGCTAAACACAATACCTCTGAAAACCCAGTTTTTTCTTAACTTTTTTCTGATATGTAGGTGATTATCAATTCATGCATTACATGAGAATGTGCTTGAAAGATTTTTGAAAAAACATGAAAAATAGAGTGCCAGATTATTTTATTGGTTTTAAGTTGAATGTTTTGAAACAAAGATTTATGTTAACTAGGTAAGAATTCTACCCTCTTTAGCTGATTTATCCTTTACTTTTTGAATATTTAGATGATCATGAATTCCTTAATTTGGTAGGAACTTACTGAAGAGAGGTGTAAAAAAAGATATATGAAGAATATAATTTGCTGCATTATTTTATTAGTTATAAATTGAATGTTTTGGAAGAAAATTGTTCAGGAGCTAGTTTTTCAGTTATAAGTAAATCTCTTTTATTTGTAGTTCAAGACAACAAAATGTAAACAGCGTATGTTCTTTAATTTCATTAGAAGATTTCAAAAAGATACATAAAGATATATCACAATGAGTGCACATTGCCCTACAGTGATTACTGTACTCACCACCCAGTGTTTTGTGGAGCAAGTAATTGTTTACCATCTCCTATCACCTCTCTGTTGCAGTGTTGTGTGCTGGTCTTGCACATTTGCATATTTTTTGCATCCTGGATTACTATTGTGGACCATGGCCCCTTTCAAAGCCCCTCAAAACCATCTGTGTCTTGCAAGTTCAAGGCGACACTTATGAAGGACTTAAGTGTTGGCACTATGACTCTTCATGCAGCAGAAGATCAAGGGATTTTTTAGTGCTTATTTGCTTACATACATTAATATTTCCTATTTGTAAAATATTTACAGATAGGTAAAATATTTTAAATCACTATATGTGATTTTGCTATTATGTAAAGAACCTACTTCTGTCAATGGCCACCTTAAATGGACTTACCGAGGAATTTTTCTTATTGATTTTGCAGTTGTAAAATTAAGCTATTTGCTTTCTAATCCCTGTACATAAAGTTATTGTGGAAAGAATAAGGATGGCTAGGTAACCAGAGAGAATAAGTAAAGCAAAAATCTCGTTATAGCAACAAGGAGAAAAGAGGAGATAGAGAAATATTATGCTGCTATGGTCGTTATATTGTATTCAGTTATGAAAATATGCAACAGACAGTCAAGTGAAACTGCCATGTGTATATTGGCAAAGAAAGTGAACCAACAATAGAAAAAAGGTCTTGAGGAGGAAGAAATATTCTTTGCATTAAACTCCTTATTATTTATAAAACTAACCAAGCTGATACACATGAAGTGACGTGGTAATTATATGTTCTCCACAGGTAGACACACTTCCCAACTGTAACACCATTATATATTCACTGTCATGGGCACCAGCTGACTTAAACTGCATAGTAGCTGGTACTTCTGGGGGTGAAGTATTCATTTGGGATGTTAGTAAGCACAAGATTCTGCAAGCTATCCATTCTCACAAAGACAAAAAAGTGTTTTGCGTGGCATGGAATCACAAGGATGCAAGAAGGATAGCGTCTGCTGGTAAGTGTTTTTGTTTATTAGTTTCAAAATATGGTATTTAAAGACAGCACAAAAGCGTAGTAGCAGGGGTATCATATCAACTTTGCAGACCTGTATAGATGGAGATGGTCGTGTCAATTTATCCCTACTAAAAGTGTAAGTAGCCTCATAAGAAATATATTTACCTGCATCTGCTTTCAACAAGAAGTATAGGTTCAGATTTTTCAATTGAATATTTGAGGAACATACAGTAATGGTAAAAGGATGGAAGGTACAGGAATTTAGACTTGTTAGAGGGTTGAGAGTTAAGGGATCTTTAAGTGGAATGGAGTGAAGCAAGTGAGATCTGGATTAGGAGATGTAAGGATAAGTAATCAAAATGAGGTATGATAATGGAGTGAAGGGTGTGAGATCAGGATAACAAAATGATACAGATGTTTAATCAAGAGGAGGTATGATAATGGTGATGGAGTGAAGGGTGTGAGATCAGGATTACAAGATGATACTGATAGTTAATCAAGAGGAGGCATGGTATTGGAATGGAGTGAAGGATCTGAGATCAGGATTACAAGATACAAAGAAATCCCAACAACATCATACCACTGGGTCCTTTCGAGGCTGTTTGTGATAGTGGAACATATATGAAAAATCATAGATCAGTATGGTATGAGTAGGAATACTTATATATCAAAGACAGAAAAATATTGTAAACTTTTCTTATAGCTAAAGAGGTGCAAATGATGTCGGTTGTATATTTTAATCAGTATATTTTTAAGTGTGTCTATGGTACTAGTTTCAACCACTCTAATTGGTAAATCATTTCATGAGTTAACAATGCTGTTTGAAGAGAAAGTATTTCACCTCATTTGAGGTAAAATGTTTGCCCACGAGGTTGTAACTACTACTACAAGTGAAGCCTGTATCAGTTCACCCCTTAACCTTCTCCTTTCTAAACTAAATAGATTTAAGTTATTTAGTTGGCTCTCTTAGGGTTTGTTCTTAGTCAGGAAATCATCTTGATACTCTCTCCATTCTGTCTATGTCTTTCCTTCAGTAGATTGACCAAAACAACACAGTATTCAAGATTAGGATGCATGAGTGAATTGTAAAGAGTAAGGACCATTTCCCTACTCTTAAATTTGATAACCACTCCTGTAAATCCAAGAATTTTGTTTGCCTTTTTAACTGCTTCTGTGCACTGTTTACTTGGCTTTAGATCACTAAAGATTATTACACCCAAGTCTTTTCCTTGTTTATCTTTTGCCGTTTAACAGAATTCATACTCTAGCTTTCCTTTTCAGTTTAAGTACTGACTTGTAACACTTTGCCCTTATGGATATTAGTATTCATTTGCCACCTAGCAGTCGAGTCCATCAGTTTGTCTCTGTCCATTTGAAGCCTGATTTTTGTTCGCCTTTTTAACTGCTTCTGTGCACTGTTTACTTGGATTTAGATCACTAAAGATTATTACACCCAAGTCCTTTTCCTTGTTTATCTTTTGCAGTTCAACAGAATTCATAATGTAGCTTCCCTTTTCAATTTTAGTACTGACTTGTAACACTTTGCCCATATGGATATTAGTATTCATTTGCCACCTATCAGTCGAGTCCATCAGTTTGTCTGTGTCCATTTGAAGCCTTAGATTTTCAATTTTTGTTTTAGATTTATTTCTCAATTTAGTATTGTTTGCTAATCTCAGTATCTTACAGTGCAGCCCAATATCATTATCATTAATATATATGAGAAAGAGAACTGATCCCGACTGAACCTTGTGGCATATCACTTATAATGTTTAGCTAATCTGAAGCTTGACTGTTAATCACAACTCTGTTTACAGCCATTTAACTGCTTTCCTAACCACCTAAGTACAACCTCATCTATAAAATGTGACTTAACTCTAGTTAGTAGCCTTTGATGTGAAACTTCCTAGAATGCTTTTTGAAAATCTAGGTAGATGACGTCAACTTCTTTACTTTCATCTTGCATGCTGATTATATCATTAAAGAAATAAAGCAGATTTCTCAAACAAAGGGTTTCTTCAAAAACCATCCTGAGAGTCATTTTTTTAAGTGCTCAAAATTCATCTCGCTGACCACTAATATGGCTTCCATAAGGTGAGATCCACTGGTGATACTCTTTTCTATCATACTAATGTCTGATCATCATCATTGCAAGATTTTGGGGAAGCGTATGTATATGCCCTTGATATTTAAAAAGCTTTTGACAGGATGTGGCATTTGGGGTCTCATCTCTAAACTCCCTTCTTTTGGTTTCCTTCCTTCACTTTGTTCCTTCATGTCTAGCTTCCTCTCTGGCCGATCTGCTTCTGTGGTTGTTGATGGACCAGCCACCTCCCCATTTTCCATCAGCTGCGATATCCCTCAAGGTTCTGTCATGTTCCCAACACTTTTTCTCCTTTTTTGGACGATTTTTTCCACAAATAACCAGACTCATATGCTGATGATTCAATACTGCATTTCTCCACATCCTTCAGTTCTGTTCCTTCTTCTCTCACACAGTCTGCATCTCGTTTCTACACAACTTCCTCAATAAATAAACTCAGACTTGGACAGGATATCTCAGTGGAGTAGACAGAACCTGGTTAAGTTTAAGACCTCTAGGACCCAGTTTTCACCCCTCTCTCTAACATAAACTCGTTACAACACTTGTCTCACCTTTGATGGGTCAGTAATTCCACCTCTTGACTCAGTAAACATATTTGGTATTACTGTTACATCTGCTCTTTCTTGGAAACCCCACATTATAGAAATAGCTAAGTTTGCCTCTAAGAGTCCTGTTTAAATGTCAAAGCATCTTTTCTTCTGAGCAGTTACTTATGAAAAGGATTGTATGGAGCACTGAAGCTAATTTCCTGCTAGATGCTTTTTCCTATCCCCTTAAGCTGATGTAGTCCTCCTTGCTTTCACATCCCTCATGACGTTTGCTTCATCTGCAAACATATTCAGATAGGATTCTGTACCTGTAGGCAAATTATTTACGCAGATCAGGTAGAGTAATGGTCCCAGAACTGAATCCTATAGCACATTGCTGGTTACCTTAACCCATTTGAAAAAGGTTCCCCTAACATGCATCCTTTGTTTCCTCCCACTGAGATAATCCTCTATCCATCAAACTAGTTTCCCCTGTATTCCTGCCTGGTAATCTAGCTTCATAACCAGACTCCTTTGCAACACAGTAATTACCAATTTGTAATTACATGTGTTTTTACTTTACAGGGAGAGAGTTTTACACTTTAGGGGCTCCATTTCTTAAACATTCTACACTATCTTACAACCTTGTAATGTATGTGTGCTCTCTCCTTTCTGGCAGTCCAGATACAAGTAGTCCACTCAGCCTACGTTTTGTCAAGCTCACTACCTTGTTGAACTCTAATGAGAGTTTAGTTACACATGACCTTGTTCCCCTAAAACCATGCTGTCTCTCTTAGAAAATTTTGCTCCAGAACCTTACACACTACATTCATATGTGAAAGTGGTCTGTATTTCAGTGCCTTTACCAAGTCTTCTTTCTTATATATAGGCATGAAGTATGCCCTTCTCTGTTGCCTGGACACTTTGCCTCTCTACTGTAACTCCTTGAACAGTAACTCAAGTGGGTTATTAGCATATATGCATACATCTTTAGCACCTGTGAGCTTTATATGGGTCAATTCCTTTTAGTATTCTGTTCATATCTTTTCTTCTTTTAATTCTTTTATATCTCATGTTAATGAGGTAGCACCAGGAATAGATGAAAAAAGGCTGCTTACCTTCACATCGATTATCTAGTTGTCATGTGCAATGCATTGAAACCACAGACCCCTATCGACAACCAGGCCTCACAGACCTTTTCATGGTTTCCTTTGCCTGCTTCAAATTTAACCTGGTTTAGTTTCATTGACAGCAGGCCACCCCCTGTATTCCACATCATTTCAATTTATTCTATCCCGTGCACACCTTTCATCCTCCTGCTTGTTCAAGTCCTTTTAGTATTCTCTTCATATCTTTTTTCACTTTATTCTTTCATACTTGTATGTCATTTCTCATGTCAGCGAGATAGCACCAGAAACAGACAAAGAAAGGCTGCATCCCCTCACATGTATTATCTAGCTGTCATGTGCAATACATTGAAACCACAGACCCTATCACAACCAAGTCTCACAGACCTTTCCAATTTCCATGGTTTCCTTTGGCTGCTTCACATTTCCCTGGTTTGGTTTCACTGACAGCATGTCACCCCTGTATGTGATATTATTCTGATTCACTCTAACCCATGCACACCTTTCACCCTCTTGCATGCTCAAGACCTGGTTGCTCAAAATTATTTTCACTGCATTTTTCCATCTCTAGTTTGGCCAACCCCTTCTCCTGTCCCTTCCACTTTCGACACATCTATCCTCTTAGTCCTAACTGTCTTCAGCTTTCTTTACCGCACTCTTATTATTACCACACCTCTTTCATACTGTTTAAATACTTACCCGATCAAACACTTCACACCGCATATTGTCCTCAAACACTTCATTTCCAGCACATCCACCATCCTCCACACATCCTCATGCCTTGCATCCATACAGTCATGTTGAAACTGCTATACCTTGAAACAGCCAGTTTCACCCTCCCAGATAATGAGCTCTTTCCACATATTCTTCAATGCTTCCAGAACCTTTGCGCCCTTACCCACCCTAAGGTTCACTTCTGCTTCCTTTCTATCTATCTATATCTCAGATGCCCATTTTCTCTGGGAGCTCCCATCAATGGGTGGCCATGGCAAAAGTCTCCATTTATCCCTGTCCTTACATGCCTCCCTTGCATACACCATTCCACGCATCCTTCCAATATTTGTCTCCCTTCAGTATTCCTCTGCCCTATTTGATCATGTCACAGGTGGTCTTCCACTCACACCAACCCCTTTAATTGTACTCTCATACACTCTCCTTGTAAACTCTCAGTCTTGCTTTCTTTCTACATGCCCAGACCATCTCAAAGTATTACGTTTCACCCATTCTGCCTCTCCACAATTCACTCCCTTTGCATTCCCTGCCATGCCACATCTCTCATACATCCTTTCACTTCTTTCTCCATTCCATCTAGTCACACTACATGCTCTTCTCAAATAGCTCATTTCCACAGCATGGATTCTTGGCCTCTGTGCCTCATTTCATGTCCATGTTTCAGCTGATGGCCACACAATAATCATGTGACGCAGCAGCTTGACGAGTATTCCATGGTCTAACTAGTGGTGGGGGCCAAAGTGATACCGATAGAAAAGGGAAAGTGAACCAACATTGTGGCGTAGGGCAAGGGGGTCAAGTTTGGAAGTTAGCCTGGGACAATTTATAAGTCGGACCGCTTTCGAATCAACTCTGTCAAGTAAGGAAACAGAGCTAGAACCACCCCAAATGCGAAAGCAGCACTTAATACAAGGACGAATCAATCTCTTGAAAAAACGGAGCAACTGTTCAGAAGAGAAGTTTCGACATCTAAACGGGACATCCAGTTTCTTCGAGTCAGTCTTAGCTATTCCCGTAATGTGGGGTTTCCACGAAAGAGTGAATGTTATAGTAATACCAAGTATGTTCATTGAGTCAAGAGGTGGAATTACAGAACGTCAAAGGAGAGACGAGAGTTGTGAGGAGTTTTCGATGGAGAGATGGGTAGAAATTGGGCCTTGGAAGCATTAAACTTAACAAGATTTTGTGTACCCCATTGAGATATCCTGTCCGAGTTTATTGTGGAAGCTGTGTCAAGGCAAGATACAGATCGAGTGAGAGAAGAAGGAGCAGAATTGAAGGATGTGGATGAATGCAGTATTGAGTCGTCAGCGTATGAATGCATTGGATTATTTGTGAAGAGGAAATCGTTGAAAAAAAAAAGGAAAAATATAGGGGACAGGACAGACCCTTGAGGGACACAGCTGTTGATGAATAAAAGAGGGGAGGCTGATCCATCAACAACCACAGAGACAGATCGGCCGGAGAGGAAGCTAGATATGAAGGAGCAAAGTGAAGGAGGGAAGCCAAAAGAGGGAAGCTTAGAGATGAGAGCCCGATGCCACAACCTGTAAAGGGCAACTACATACGACTCCCCAAAATCTTTCAGAGATGGTGACCAGATATTAGTAAGATAGGAGAGAATATCACCTGTGGATCTCGCCTTACGGAAGCTATTCTGGTGATCCGAGAGAAGATTGTGATTTTCGAGGTGTTTAAGGATAAGGGAATTGAGGAGGGATTCAAAAACTTTGGAAATGGTAGATGTCAAAGCAATAGGACGATAGTTAGACGGGTCAGAACGGTCACCTTTCAGAGGGATGGGATCTATCAAAGCATGCTTACAAGGAGAAGGAAAAGTTTTGGTCTTTAAACAGAAACGGGATAGATGAGCAAACACAGCTGCAAGTTCAGAGGCACACTCATTACACGGGGATGGATGCCAGCATGGACATAAGCCTTCCTTGTGTCCAGAGAAAGAAGAGCTTTTTCGGACAGTACGAAAAGATTTTAGGAAGAGTCATAGGATTAGTAAGAGGAGCATCAGGGGGTGAGGGAATGTTAGAGTCATCCAAGATGGAGTGAAAGGAGATACGGGAACCAAAGAGAGTTGCTTTGTCAACGGGAGAAACAGCTATAGTACCGTCGGGACGGAAAAAGTGACGAAAGGTAGAGCGACAGAAGTTTTTAGAGATGCCCTTAGCTACAGACCAGAAAGACCTATCCATGGATGACGAGGAGAAGAACTCTTCGCCTCACGGATAACGCGCTTGCAGTGATTACGGGCAGTGATGAAAGCTGAATGGGAGCCAGAGGTAGGAGAGTTCTTCCAAGCCCGATATGTCTGATCCCTTGCCTGAATGGCCTCAGAGCAGGAACGGTTGGACCATGGATTGGATGAAGAAGTAGTCTTGGAGGAAGAAGGGATAAATGCTTCCATTCCGGCAAGAATAACCTATGTAACGCGTTTGGCGGAGAGAGAAGCATCACCACATAAGAGAAAAGAAATTACGTAAGTTCTTCCAGTCAGCTTTGTTCAGAAGGGGCTGCTGGAGGGGGAGGTGCCGTTAGAACAGATACATCTATGAGTGTGTGATCAGATGAACCAACTGTGGGCAAGATTGTGTATAAATAAGGAGATGGAGTAGAGGTGAAAAACAAAACCAGAATATTAGGAGAGTGGTCACAGCGGTCAGGTGTATGGGTGGCGTGGGAGATAATTTGCTCTAAAAGATATTTTGCTCTAGTTAAGTTTAATGCCTCCAAGACCCAATTTCTACCTATCTCTCTATCGAAAACTCACAACTCTCGTATCTCCT
>JAYMFT010201640.1:0-11663 GCA_038088735.1 Panulirus argus
TAAGTCGACCTCAGAACTCGAGGAGGTCGTTCCGATCCCTCGGGAGCTGGGGTCCTGCCTTTCCTTGGGAAGAAATTGAATATTCTGTGGCAGAGTCAGTGGACCAGCCTGGCCATCAACCCAAAATTCAAGTCCGAAGTAGCGGACTGGACGATCTCATATAGGAGGAACAGGAGGGAGGAAGTCGCTCTAGCCCGTCTACGACTCAATGCAACTTACAACACACACCTGTAGGCATACATCACCAAAACCTTCCCGCCAAGATGCCAGCTATGCCAAAGAACTCTCACTGTCGGACACCTTCTCCTGCACTGCAGACAAACAAAGAAGAAAGGAAGATATTGGCTGAATATTTCAGAAAAAAAATAAACTTCACTATCTCCAATCTTCTTGGTGATAATAATAATATAATTAACAGGTTGATTGTCTTTCTCAAGGAAACAGAAATAATCAAGATGATATAAGGTGGTTTTCCGGCTCGACTCTGTACCGGGACTGGCTTCGGGTGTGACTGCTTCTTCTTCGGGCTGGCTGTGTGGTAGGCGAAGCTGTTTGCCCACCACTCTGCTGGGTTAGAGTCGGGGTGGTTCGGCATGGAGCTGGCTCCGTTATGGCGTCGGGCTGGCGGATCGCCGTTGCTTATATTTTATACATATTTCATATGTATTTCATGCCATGGTGAAGGCCTATCTCTAATCTGTCCTATCTTGTCGCAGTCCTTCTGGCAACTGCACCAGTGAGTGGATGATGAGCCAACTGGGTGGTGTTTGCCGCCACGTTGACACAACACCCACTTACCAACTTTTTATTCCAATATCATTATGTCATGTCTATGTATATTTCTATTTTTTTTTTTTATCGTGTAGGTTAGATAGAATATATATAGGGACTATAAGAGTCAAAAATCAAACAAGGTTGCAGGCCTAATGACCTTATTTATAGGTCGCTGACCGTTAAACCCAACAAATGGCAAAAATTCTTGTCAGCCGCCTTGGCGGTGTGGTAGGCTAGGGCGTTGCGAGCCACTCCGTGGCCGTGCGTTCGCTCCCCGGCTGCTCCCTGCGGACTGTTCACTACATTGCTGGGCGGTTACCGGCCCCCTTGAGCAAGGGGTTGGGGTGTAAATTGTGCCACTGGACTTTGCCGGCCTTAATGACCCATTGGAGGCAGTCGATAGGCCTAAAACCACAACACACATACACACACCCCTATGGGGAGGATGAACAGCTTGGCTAGGTATGGGCCGACTGCCGCGCCCAGGACTCGAACCTATGCGTGCCCGACTTCGGGTTTGCCCGTGCTGACTCATAGTCAGTAACGTTAATAACTACACCACGGAAGGCCTTGCGTGATTACTATCTGCAATTACTAAATGTGTGTTGCGGGGAGAGAGTTTTACACTCGTGTCGCCCTGTCTCATAACCTTGTATATATGTATCATGATTTTACTTCTATGTATGTACATATACACACACACACACATACACACACACCGGCCTAATCCAGGTGTCCATTCTATCGTCCAGCCCCGAGGGGAGGATGATCAGATGGGTTGAACGTGGTGTACTCGTATGAGTTGAAAAAAATAACAACGATTCAGGTATTTGCGTCATGGTCTTACATCGATGTATTGACGAGGTCCTGAAAGCATGATGGACGCAGCGTGAGGTTTACCAGTGTGGTCCCAGAGGATTTATGGTGGCTGCCGATGTGCGAGTGTGAGACGCTGAATCATGAGGGATTCAGATGAGGCAACTCAAAAAAGTTCGGCTGCACATAAACGTATGAAATATCGCCGTCAACTTCCTCCATAATTTATCCATATTGCTGGAAAGTTTCGTGTCATTCCAGCAACTGGAGCACCGCTGGAACCTCTCCAGTCAGCCAAATTTTAAAGGTTCCGAGTGAAGTGGAATGACAGTCCTGGGGGGAAATTTATGAATCCCGCATTGAGGGATATTTCTCTCCAACCTGGGTACATTGCACTAACTTGCTGGACACTACGCACCATCCTTTGATTTGTCACTAGCCATACACACACTCACACTGGCCCAGCCCACAGATGCCTCCAATGCGAAATCCAGTCCACGACCGAGTGGGTTAAAAATACGGAAGGTAGCTGCCTGGCTTTTGCGAGGGAAGGGTCAGTGTGTGTTATGGTATTGAAAAGTCAGAGAGCGTGGGTTGCTGTGGGCTTTTAAATATTTGTTTTTTTAATATATACAAGGGAAGGGAGGGGAGGGGACAGAGACCCAAACTCGCCAGGGAGGTCAGGCAAAGAAACGGGATCCCAGAGCAGGCTTAGGGTAACGTTAAAAAACACACACACACACGACACTGGAATATATCTCTTTCTATTTCGCTTCAGGATGATGTAAGTGACCCTCCTCGATCTGAGAGGCTGTGAGATTTGACTGCCCCCTGAGATAGGTGTAACAACTATAGTACAGCATTAAGCATAAAGGAGTTCGTAGGGATAACTATAAAGTTGTGGGGGTGAAAAAGGTTATGAAGTAAGGATAGCCAGAAGATTGGAGTATGGAGCTGGATTTGTTTAATAAAACGAGTGGATAAGTTAAAGCCATGGCAGAATTACGAGTGGTAGTGCGAAGAATAGTGAGAGACTCGAAGAGAAAGAGTAAGAACGAAATTGGAATCCTGGACACAACTGTGGCTGATATAAGGGTACATGGAATGTAGTCATGACAATAAGTTGTATTGTTCCTGAGCAAACGTATCAACTTATCCCTTTGCTTTGAAGATGTTGCTTGTTCACCCATAGGAGCCCGAGAGACCTGTTATGCAAGACCTTTCTTATTTCTTTTTCTTATTCCCTTCAGTCGCTTGTGATTTATATCTTAATTTCTTTCAGCATATCGTGTGTCTTGGTGCTCAGTGATGCTGGTGTATAGTCAAAGGGTTACTTCTCAGTCATCGTATTCAGTGGTGATGCTATGTTAAATCATGTTTAGGCCTTTTATAAAGTAATACCACATGTAGGCGTCCGTCACATACAAAAATATTTCCTGAAACCTTTCTCTTACTATACGTATTCCTGTTTTCTCTTTGAGGACAAACCTTTTTGATTTCTTGAAAGTATTAAAAGTCTAGCTTTGATACGACATGCCAGCATTGGTTACCTCTATATTCGTTTTAGTTCAGTGGTGTCGTCTGGTCCATTGCGTTGTTGTCAGTCCGGGTTTGTGATCGTGTGGCATCATCCCTCCCCTACTGTTGTCGTTCTAACTCGATATCCTCGAAATTTAAGCAAATTCCGGCATACAGGATGACGAGCAGACCTCTCAAATACCTTACACCGTATACATGGTAGTGTCTCAGGACAGATCTCTCTCTTTTTTTTCCGGTGTTGTCCAAATCACTTATCAGCCATGTTCTTCATTTTAATCGAACAATTTCTTGTGGATCCAAATCAAAACACTTCATCATCTGCATTACTCTCTGAGAGGCAAAGTCTTTAGGTCTCGATGGAGTGGATGAATTTTGTCCAGTTTAATTATCAAATACGTCTAACCTAATTATTTTTTCGTGACCTTAGATAATACTCTGATGAAATACACTTCTCATGATCCTTGACGCAATTTGACAAGTTTAGTTTGCGATGACCTTATCTCAAGTGTATTTCTCTGACACGCCCGAGTCTATTATGTATGTCAGAGTATACAGACTCTTTGTCCTGGGTAACAGCGGGACTGTTCTATAGAAATAGGTCCTGGGGTGATCGTATATGAAACAGATTAAAACGGAGTCTTTTGATATTGTTGTCCAAATGCGGGTGTCAGCACTACTCCGCAGCTGATGGAAGAAGGTCCACTCCATTCGACCACATTTGCTCCCTGCAGTGGGTCTCGTCCTCGTCCTTCCAGTGAGCGTGAATCTGAAATCCTCCACATCACTCCGAAGGGCATCCACCGACTCTAGGTAATCCCAAGTGTGCTGAAACCAGAGAAAAAAGATAGGCTTTAATCAACAGTTTTTTTAAGGAATCCCAAAACACGACCCCCTTCCTTTTGCTCGTTGATAGATCTCTAAACGTTTCAGATGGCGACTGGTATGGTCAGAGAGGAGAGGAGTGGTAATGATGGGGTTATAAAGAATGCCCTGCACATGGCCTCTCCTCCTGCGTTGTCTCAGTAACAGCGCTCGTAAGCAGCGGTGCCAGGTGCCCGCTGTGTTGTGAGAGAGGAGGAGGTGAGCGCCATCCTCTTTGCACAGTCAACTTCTCCTGCAGCGTCTCCCACTTGTCTGCGCCACTACGCCTTGGCGGCGTAAGTTACCAGCGCTCCCACTATTAGAGAAGTACGGAAGGGCGGATTCCTCACCAGCAGTGTCGTGGATGTCACGGGTGCCCACGCTCCCACGTGATGTAATGGGGGGGGGTAGGTGGGGGACATCAAGGCTTTGCCTTAGCCATCGTGGCTTTCAGAAACTACCTCGTTAAACCCGTAATTGGAAGTGATTTTCTGCCTCCTGCCATCACCATTAGGCTTTGTGCACGGGAGGATGTCGTCAGAGCCACGCGCGCGAAGTCAGTCCGTCTCGGCTTTCTCTCTCCCCGTTTCTAGTCGTAAACAATGTCCTGTTACTTTCCATGGAATTTCTCAGGTGATTTTCGCGTCATGGAAATGATATAAAGTGGCCAGACTTTTGAATAAGAAATAAGCCACAGGACTTCCTTTGTTACTTTCATATCCATAGTCTTCAAGAATCGTATTCTTCATGATTATTTGAACTATTACTACTTGAGGAGGTCAAAAAAAAAAAAAAAAAATCAGCCAACTGATACATGTTTCTGTTATATCAATTCCTCTTGTTCATGCCATTTGATAAATGCTCAAAGAACTGGAACTCGCCAGATTTCACCACGTCAAATTAATTGTATCCTAACTAAATCGATATGTAAATACGAGGAACATCATTTCAATTTCACATTTCCCATTTTAACAATTTTGTATTATATATATGTATATATATATATATAATTGATTGTAACTTAAATCGATATATAAATATAATGAACATCATTTCAATTTCATATTTCCCATTTTAACAGTTTTGTATTATATATATATATATATATATATATATATATATATATATATATATATATATAAAACATGTAAGCCTCGAACAGCCAGGATACGAACCCGGGTCCACAGAATGGGAGGCGGGAGCACTAGCGAAAATTGGCAGGCGTACAGGGTACTCCTGGCCCACCAATGAGCAAAGAGATGTTCCCGCATACCATAGGCCAAGTAGAGTAGGACAGCCCGCTCACGGGACGTAGAGTTGCGATAGTAGTCTTTAGTAAAGAAACCGCGCCAAAGTTGGCGTGTGGAGTGGGAACGGAGGGTCGACGTGCCTAGTTCGAAGAGACAGATATAAGACGGCGGTCGGAGTACCTTATCATAGTGGTGAGGTGGAGCGAAACATGGTCTGAGTGTGTTGAGAGAATGGTCGCGGATCGAGTATCTTGAGAGAATTTGTCGTGACGGTCGGGGTCTTTTATGCTGGGTGTTTGCCTATCTTTGCCAGATCGTTAAGGAGACGGGTCTACCCGGGATGATCCCGGCGGAGCCGAGATCATCCCTGTAGAGCCCAACCAATCAATGCGGTGTGCAGGGTAATCCCCTGCATAGAGGATTTCAGCGCATTTTCATGAAGTGAGCGTTGCTTGTGTGTCAAGTAGTAGAAGAATTGTACATGGGGATTTGGTGAGAGGGAGGAATATATACGAAACATAGCAGCTAAAATTTTGAGGTTGGAGGAATTTTCAGCCAGGTAACATCTAAGTAAGGAGACTTAGGAATCTGCGAGGCGAGCATTGGGAGTTTTTGTATTACAGTTGGTTCACACACTATTCTTTGAGAGGAAATTATGGTATAGATTAAAGTCAAAGATCTGATAGTATAGAGTGAACATGAGTTTTTCCTTCGTTCACAGGATCGACAGGGGGTTGCAAAGCTCCTTTCTTTCTGCTTTTATTGCTTCCATGACTGGGTAGCGTTTAGCTGCTTCGTTGATGCAATATCCACAAACACCCCCCCCCCTCTCTCTCCCCGAAGCATATAAATGATCTAAAACAGAAATGTATACGTTTTATAGTATTTAGAGTTAAGATAGAATGTATAGGTTATTTGGATATAGGGCAATAGATTCAGGTTGTATACAGAGAATTGTGGCTTTATTTATTAAACAATTTTGCAATCCTTACAGTTCAAAATGGCATCAAATGATAGAAGAGTGAAAAGAAAGCGTATGAACTGTGTATTGTATTACTTTATATTGCATATTGTATCAAAAAATGATTACATTCGATTTAACGGACCTAATGACATCCTCATAGGTCGCATCCCGTAAAATCCAACAAACCAACCAACTTATAGTTCCCAGTTGGACTGAGGCATCTCATGCATATACTGTAATGGGACAGGTCATTAGTATCTCCTCAAATGGCCATGCTTGGTCTGTTGCATGTTTGATAACACTTGTAATCTGTCCTTCTTTAATGTTAAGGTCGCCTGTGATACATACTAGTTCCAGTTACCATCTCAGACTAAATGCGTTCTCCAGGAGGCCATCTTTCTCAGTATAGTTGAGTTGTTTCTACGACAGCAACTCAAAGCGTAGATTACGTAGGTGAAATCTTCTGGAGTTTAATACATGAGGCGTCTATATCTATTGCTATAAATGAATTTGAAAATGTAACCCAAATCTTAAACTCTTGTCATCATCTGCTGCTCCTACCAACCATTTCCCTCAAATCTGCAGAAAACAGACTGCTAGATTTTTCTCTTGCTTCCTAGGGCTCACTCTTACTGACTAAATTTATCTCGAAACAGAATAGTTCGAACTTAAATATTAAGTCTGCTGTAACTCTGATCTTCTTACTGCAAGATTGTCAGGTTGCTATTTTAAGCAAGCCAATTTTACGTATTGCATTTCTATATTGCTCGCAATACGTCGACATCCAGAACTCTAAGATTTGCCCAGACTTCGTAAATTGTCTCCTGAAATTCCCAGACCCTTCTGGCGTTTCAGGTCACACCTCTTATGCCCCTGGGTCGTACAGTGGTGTTCATGGAGTCAAGTGTTTATGCAATTTTTTTCACATGTAAATTAGGGGCTACTCTTGTGTTTGTCCACAATCACTTTTCACTTCTCTGGGAACTTTTTTAATATATCTCGTTATGTTTGCTGGTACCTTTTCGGAAGTACTTGCGATTCACAATGTTCCGAGAGAAGATATAATGACGTCATGTATTTCACAGTTTCATAACACGTATACTTAAGCATCTCCTGATGCCTCATAACCACAGTGAAAATATACATCTCGTGATGCCTTCAGTCCAGAAAGCTGACTAAACAACACACACATTTGTCACCTACAACATGACAGAGTCTCGCGACGCTTATATCCACAACATTCAACAGTAACAAGACTTACAACTCGTAGCTACGACCCAAAGCTACACCTACAACATCAGCTCTTATATATATAACATCTGACTTTCGAGTCTTAGGTATGCTTATACTGACATGAAATATGGCTGACGTTGAAATGTTTTCTTTGCTGAGAAAGTGAAGATAAGAAATGGGAAAATTGATACCCGAGCAGCTTGGTTCTTGAAGTCTGGAACTGCGAGCAGAAATGTATGTTTTGGTGTCACGCTGCACCCAGCAAACACGGAGTGTAACTTGTCTTTTGGTCCGGACGTCGAGAGAGAGAAAGATAGAGAGAGGTACAAAGCTGTCGAATTCCCTGAAGACCGCTTTTTTTTAGAGAGAGAGGTACAAAGCTGTCGAATTCCCTGAAGACCGCTTTTTATTAGAGAGAGAGGTACAAAGCTGTCGAATTCCCTGAAGACCGCTTTTTTTTCCCCCCATTTTTGCACCTGCTTAAAGCAAACAAATTATGAACCACGTCCTGTTTACGATCTGTAGCAGCGAATAAGTCATGTAATTCGCTGCGGCAGTTTGATCATTAAATGTACCTCGCTTCGCGCAATAATGAATCTCGAAATAGCTATAACCTTTGAATAATGATGGGTGAGAATCTCAATGGGATATTGAGGATTTTATCTGCAAATGAATGTACAATACGTTATGGCTTTGAGAGGGGTTAATTAACAACCTCTTGACAGGGAAGGGATTTGAGCTGACACAGTTATGTCTGACCGCATTTGAGAGAAGCTTCATTTGGTACAATACTGTGGATCTCGAACAAGGCCAGTGTGGGCGTCTGTTCAATTGAATCCTCGCTCCCCAGATGCACCTGCTGCTTGGGTACAAAGACGCTTCAGTGGGATGGGATGACAGTGCAGGCACGTCGAGTGCTCCCAGTTTTAACCATCCGCTGGTGCCGTATATAGATAGAACTAACCTTTCCCACACAGAGTGATCTATTATGAGTCAGTAATGATTTTTGTTTGTGGCGAAGAGGAGGTCTACACACACACACACACACACACACACGCACACACACACACAGGTTGATAGATAGGAAAATAGATAGATAAATAGATAGATGGATAGTTAGACAGAGTATGTATATATATCGTTGATGGGATGGGCGTGATTAGGGCCTCAGCTGCCCGTGCCGTCTCAGCCAACATAAAAGTAAAACTTCACTTCCTACTTTGACCAGCAACTATTATATCCTCCAATATCTTCTTCCGCTAACTCCCTCCCCTTGCAGGAGCTATACTCATCTTCCAGTGGTTGAAAACAGTGCTATAAAATGCGTTTAGGAATAGGCTTGTTGAATATTTCGCCTCAAGTCCACGACTTACATTATTTGCGTCTCCTTAGTCGCATTGACAAGTTGTAGGTTTTTCTCTATGCATTATCTGGTTGCCTCCCTGCTTTTACTGCACTAATCTTTGAGTTTCTGATGTCTTCAACTCTCACAAACAACCTCGATGGGACCCACTGGTCTGTTGCTGCTTGGATTCCTTTGTATTCCCAGCGCCTACTTTCCTCGCCAAGAACCGCTACAGGTAACGTTTTACTGGGGTCGTCACCCAGTAAATACCCCGCTACCCTTAGCTCCACTCAACCGCCTACCGTCTCTCTCATACCTACTACCATCGCAACTGCACCATCACTACCACTCACAAACCACTTGTTTTACCGGAAACCACAATTCATCACTTGCTTCACCCATTCCCCACTTTCTGTGCCATTATCCACACTCCACCAACTAGTTTCACCAACACCTACACCAGCCATTTATTAACCCCAATACCTACGTATATCTCTCCAACCACCCAGCCACACACACCCTCGTAACCTAACTCCACGAGTCTCTACTTTTCCTCCTATTGGCCAAACTCAACCACCAAACCACCACCTCTTCCCAGCTACGACATCCACTGCCTGGTACCACCAACAGAGACCCAGTATCTGTCTCTCTTCTCAGCCGTCTGCACCTTGTACCTGACTTCACCCACCAGACTTCCCAGGCCACATCCGTCACCCCGTGTGTTGGGTTACAGTCCTCTGTATTTCCAGCATCTCAGGTACAACGATAGAGAGGTACTAGTTCAGCAACTAATGGTCATCCATCACAGCAGAGGAAATATATACTAATTCCCATCATCCAGTAACAAATAGCACATGAAGAAATATAAAAGTCATACATTGTGTACCTGATATTTGAAGACTATCAGACGAAGATTATTCAGAATATCCCCCAGGGAAAATATTGGATCTGAGAGAAGACGGACTGTGAGACGTTCCTCGGTCTTGATATTTTCTCACGTATATATACCTTTCATCGAGGGTTGATTGGTTAAGTCGGGCGTCCTGTGCTGGGGCGGGGCTGGATCCTCCTCTCTCTCGCCTGAGGGACTGAAGTATTCAGGCTTCTGTGTAGCGCGCACCATCTCATTCTCTTCCTTGTCTCTGGAGGTGAGGGTGTTAGGCTTGTGTGTTAAATTCCTCCGTCAGCATTTCCCACACCTTTTGTTTATGTTTTCGTAAATAAGCAGGGAAATAGACTGACACTCTGAAGACGTGAGGTACTCCACTGCAGGAACCGACGTCTTAACAGTCGTTCGTGAAGTAACTGCAGCTTGTTGGTTTCCATGGAATACACATGTTGACTTAAGGTGACAGTAAGTTTATAGCAGATACATTGGATGATCTAAGATTCCATATATATGTTCAATATACAGAGGATCATATGGGTGAAGACGCATTGGAGTTATGTTGCTTACACTCCACTTCCTCTCTCTTCCATATCATTGATTTACATCCTTCCTCTGCTACCGCTACGATCTAAGAATCAGATCTCCAAGTCTGTTGCTCCAACAGAAACTTAACTTTATGTTGGACGTTACTGTTTCCCTTTCGACCAGTTACTTTGAAGCCTAAATGTTTCTCACGTAAGCACAATTACCGACACTCTGCCATCATTGCTGGGTCTGCGTGAGCAAACGCAGGACCTCCTGGCACTATTGGTCGATGATTAAGGGGTAACGAGGATGGTAGATCTGAAACTGCAAGGCTACACGTTGTGCTTGCTGGTATTCCTCTTGCGTCCAAAATCCTTCTGCACAGGTCTAGAGGTATCTTTTCTGTGACTCAAAAGCTGTTCCCCGTACACGAATGTCTTCTTGATAATAGCGACATCTTTTTGTTTATGTTGAAGGCTCCAGTCACGGACAAAAGTCCACATCAAGGCTGGGCCTTAATTGAGATATAGAGGCCTGGCCTTGATGTGGACTTTCGTCCGTGACTGAAGCCTTGAACATAAAAAGAAATATCCCTATTATCAAGAAGATATTAGTTTCTTTTATACATCAAAATGATCACTGAGGACGTTATCAGACGGGCCTGTATTCATTCCCTCACACACAATAAAAAACACGACATTATTCTCTTGAAGATGTGAATCTTTTCCATTTCAAAACAGTAATTAATATGACTGAACTACAGTAAACCTGATGGTGAAAAATGGTGTGAAATTAGACATGGGGAAAAATATAGATCAGTAAAGCCATGAAGGTGTATTGAGAATTATGGAAAACTTCGCAAAGGAACGCTACCTCTACAGACAAAGAATACAGTCATGATTAGCAATTTTCCGAAAAAAAAAAAACTTTCTCCAGAGCTCTCTGACAGCAAGCATTATTACGAAGCGTTAAGGCATAATCTTAAACCCTTCATCATCGAATGGGAAAAACTAAAAAGGGGATTTTAGGCTCTTCGGATCTAAGTTACGAGGAAATGTGATTGATTATTACATGACTTCTGGAAATCCTAAGACACATTCTCTCTCTCTCTGCCTGAACTATACAAGTTCTTCATTGACAAAGTGCAGATTTGCGTAATGTTCCACTCTTGTAGATGTTGAAACGTCTTAATTAATATGCTTTCTCACATACCCAGTCGGTCAACATCCCCCTTTTAAGGGGGCTTCATCTTCACTATTGAGCAGTAGCTTCATCTCCACCACTGGACAGTAGCTTCATCAACACCACTGAACAGTAGCTTCATCTCCACCACTGAACAGTAGCTTCATCTCCACCACTGAACAATAGCTTCATCTCCACCAGTGAACAGTAGCTTCATCTCCACCAGTGAACAGTAGCTTCATCTCCACCAGTGAACAGTAGCTTCATCTCCACCAGTGAACAGTA
>JAYMFT010201651.1:0-11663 GCA_038088735.1 Panulirus argus
TCTATATATATATATATATATATATATATATATTGTTTATTAATCAGTTTTCACGTTTCGCTCTGGTATATATGTATATACATCTGTAATATGTACATACGTATTACATACGCTGTGTACAGGTATTTCTGATGTACGTCGATGATGTGTGTGGGGGGGGAGGTAGGGTGGGGGTTTTGACTGACTTTTATCCGTGGCCTTGGGCTTGTGTGTGTATGTATGTTTATCCTCGCCTCCCTGGCGCCGCTCGTCAAGCAGAGCTTCCCGTCGATGGTTCCTCCTCCGGCTTCCCCCTAAGACCGCGCACCACCCCTTCCTTTCTCGGGTCATTATCCCGCGCGTGTTTACACTCTGTACCTGTAATTACCTGAATTCTGCGCTCACGGTGCCGGCCGGCGGGGTTAGTGTGGTGTGGCACACGCGCGCCACAGCCATCATCCCCCCACCCCCCCCCACACACACACACAGAGGTGAAGTGCCCTTGTTGGAAGGTTGGTGGTGGTGAGTGTTTCACCCGCGTGGCCGGCCCCAACACGTGTAAAACGTTCCCCTGCACTCAGAGGTTGGAGGGTTCTGTTGTTGTCGTCGGGAGGAGGGAGGGAGGGAGGATGGGGGTGGTGTTGGGAGGTGGAGGTGGCCGGGTGGGAGTGGTGGGGGGGTACACATTATGGGCCGTGTTGGAAGGTAAGTAATGGGGTGTGTTGGCAGTGTCCTACTAAGGTTCTGGGAGCCGCAGAGGCCCGCTTAATGAGGCTCTTTGCCTTTATGCCGCGGAGGTTTACCGCGCGATAAGACTCTGGGTGGGTTGTAGGAGGCGGCGCGAGGACCCGGTATTAACACGGGTTCTGGGCTGCATCCTGCTTGCTTGCTTGCTCCCTCCGGTCCCAGTGCCACACGGACATTTTTGGTCGAGAGACCCCCGTCGGTTTGGAAAGGGGGTTGGGGGGGGGAGGAGTGTCTTCTACGCGTGCCGCGGACCCTCTCTTCTCTTACGAGTGTTTGGCCTCCCGATCGTTATCTGCATCCCAAGGGAGTTTTCTCTATCCCTCTCTCTCTCTCTCTCTCTTTTTTTTTCCACTCGAGGAACTCTGCAGCAGTAGGCGTGGTCGAGACGTGTGTTTGTGTGTGTGGGTGTCCCTTTCTCTATCCTGCTTCCCACGTCGCATGATACACAATATTTCCATGCCCTTCTTGGCATAATGCTCGCATATGACAATACTTTTATTATTAATCTTAAGGAAATTATTTATTTTCTTTGCCCTTCAGTATTTGTTTCGAGTCAATATAACAAAAAGTCAACTGTAATGTAGTGTTACCTGTAGATAGTTGTAGAAGTAGTGTTATTTTGCGTCGAGGTTGGGCCATAGTACCCTGATTAATATCTTGGGCCTCCCGCCCCACACTACTCTACCGCCGCCCTTCTCGTCCACTGGTTAACTAACGTACGTTTCTCCTTTTACAGAACGGCCCCTACGGCGGCTTCAACGACTATGACAACCAACCCAGGAGAAGGTATGTACCCACAGTGTTTCCTGTCCCGTTGAGTTTTGTACAAAAGGTGATTATTGTAGGATTTGTAGGATGTACAGTAGGGGAAGGATGTAAGATTTTTGGTATTTGTTAGGTAATGGGGTCTGTTGCTGGGGGGAACTGAGGTTAGTAGTGACATTTCTCGACAGTGGAGAGTAGTTTTACGGAGCGGGTTGATACTGACAGTAGGGGATTTGTTGGAAATTACTATGGCTGGTAGAGACATAATGACAGTGGAGGATTGTTTTGGAAGGAATGGGTTGGTAATGAGACCTCTTAACAGTGGAGGGTTGCTGGAAGGCATTGGGGTTAGTGCTGACACCTCTTACAGTGGAAGGGTTGTTGGAAGAAACTGTGGTTGTCAACGACATATGACAGTGGGGGGGGGGGGGTTGTTGGAAGGAACTGGAGTTGGTGCTGACGCCTCTGACAGGAGGGGGCAGAGCTGTTTGTTGTTGATGGAAGTGGGGTTGGTAGTGACATCTCTGACAGGAGTAGGGGTTAGGGGGGTGGGTGGCGGTTGTTGATGGAAGGAGGAACAAGGAGGGTTGTGACCATCTCCTCTTTGACATGAAGGGTTGTTGTCGATGTTTGAGCACTAGTAGGATAGGAGGGAGATTGTTGGCCACCACCACCACCACCATCTGGTGCTCCACACTAGGGTAGGAGCTGCGATAGGGAGAGGAGGTAAGTTAAGTTTCAGCTGGTATAATAACAGGTAGTCATGACCCCTGCCGTTTATCACGTATTCTTGGCTAATCGAGTCATGCTTTTTATACGTATCCTGTAATCTTTTATTGTACTGTCCAATTCTGTTGTTATGTATTCTGAACTCAGGCAGGTAAGTCATGAAGTATGTGATTTTTTTTTTCCCTCGGACTGAATTAGTGTTTTTCAGTCTTGTGTTCAATCCACCAGTAGCCGGAGATATACGAGAAATCTTTGGAAACCGTTGACAAGGGATGGAAATTGATGATAGTTGACGAACGTGTGTGGGCGCTTTATGTCGTAGTTCATGGTTAACGTTGGATTTTTTTTTTTTTCATGCAGTTGTAAGATTCAGGTTGGAGATCTGGGGATTGTTTGAAAAGTTGTGAGTGTGGGTGTTTTGAAATGTGTTAGTTTTAAGACAGTAAACTGTCTTGTCTGTCTGTCTCTGTTCATAGATTTCATTCCCCAAGGATTAGGGAGGCACAGGGATAAAATGTGAGCACCTCTCGGTATGTTGGAGTAGTGCAGGGCGAAGTATAAGAGGAAATTACGTGTGTGTGTGTGTGTGTGTGTGTGGTCTGGGTACAGGACCCGACCGGCTGGTTGATGCCACCAATTTTGTACTAAAGTCCGTGATCCCCTGGTTGCTCTCCTCTCAGGGCTGACATATAGCAGCAGCACCAGCACTTTGTAGCCACTTGAGTACGACGGTACAACAGCTCCTGGGTATTAAAGGCCTCCTGACCCTCGACGTGACCCGTAAGGGTCCTTACCTTGCCTGTTGTTTACGTTTTCGATGAGTAGAGGTTACTTACTCTTTCGCACCAGAGCGTGCTCAAGGGTCGAACAGTGACAGACGCCCCTGAAGTGGAGTAAGTGAGGCAGTCATTCCGGTCTACTTGACGTGTCAGCAACACCGGGTAGAAGAACACGCTGTACGTGGGAAGGTCTGTTAGTATAACCTGACGCGACATTGTAAAGGTCCATGGTCTACGGGGCTGTGTGGTTGGGGATATGCTCGAGATCGCGGGATGCTGAAGCGGCGACTGTAGAAAACCTCTCGTCCCTCCCCCCTTTCCCCTTCGACGTGTCACCGAGGACAGTTGGGTACCGATGGCGGAGGGTGGACATTTACATATCCAAGAGACGTCAACAGCTTTTGACGGTGCGCGGAGCGTCCACACAAGTGTGGCAGACCACCATACTGGCCCCACGGGCCATGGCTTCCAAACAGCCTGGCTGACTCGAGATGCAAAACACGGCAGCTTGGTCTAAGACCCGACCATCGGGTAGAATTCCAGAATCATCGTAAAGTTCACGTAAGGTAAGGTAAGATTGGTTAAGGTAATGTAAGGATTCCAGAAATTTAGAGTTGTTGGGGCGGGAAGAGAAGACCTCGAGAGCCGTCGGGTATGCGGAAGTTAAGTCATCGGCGTTTAAGAGCGACGTAACATTTCCAGCAAGATGCGGAGGTTAGTCGTGAGGGGTGTCGATCCAGCCTGACGTTATTATTTTTCCCTGGTTGACACTTGGCAGCGGGGTGTGTGTGAGGAGAGATGTGATTTAGGATCACGTCTTGTGCTGTCGAAGTTTGATTGCGAGTTTTATCGCTGCCGGTAGTCAAGGGAACAAGAATCTGTACGAGGTGCAAGGTATAATGTGTGTGTCTGTGTGTGTTTGTATGTAGTTGTTCCCTTCTGAAAATGAGGGAAGTAGCATTTAACTGCCTCAAAAATCTTGCAGAAACAAGTTAGGAATTCCAGTCGTGGCGTAGTAAAAGAAGTTTTCCGAAAACTCTAGGAAAAAGTTTGGTTATTTTCTGAATCGAGGAGAACGTCTTGCAGGCTATGTATTCTGGGAATTCCTGAGAGGGTAGGGCGACGGCGTGGGCCGGCGCATCAACCTCGGCATCTCCGAAGGCAAGTCTGATTTCCGGCGCGTGATGATACTCTTGAAGTGGACTATGCTGCGGTATTTTGCTGTATAGTAACGCGCACCGAGAACTTTACACTTGTCGCAGCCCTCTGGGACTGGCTCCGCGGCTTGAGATTGGCTGCTGCTTCCCATAGGTTGTGTGTGGAGACCAGTCACACGAAGGTAGGCCGTTGTGATTACGACGTCCTCTCGTCTTTGGTTTCACTTAGGTACACTTGTTGGAGCATCTTGTACCCGAGGACTGTCGACGTTAAAAGTCCAGGTTGCTATGGGGTCTGAGTGAGAAATTTGAAGCTTTTTATAATCTTATTCAAAAGTAGAGGGACCATGAATGTTATTTACGGAAGATAGTGTTTTAGCATCGAAGGCTTGGCTGGCTGGCTGGCAGGCAGGCAAGCAGGCAGGCAGGCAGGCTAACCTCTTCAGTACCACGGTGCGTCCTTAGTTACGTAGATGGCATGACCTTTTACCAGATCCTTGAATGATGAGGTCAGAGATCGGGTTATGGTAACCGATGGTCGTGCCGGTTTGGTTAAGGGCTATACCGCCGAGCTCGAGTCCTGGTGGCCGCGAGCCAACGAGGTGCAGAGACTTAAACAGCTTGGTTGACCCTGAGGAACAGCCATGCGTGTTGGATTCCGACCGACATGTTAGCCTAAGAGAGACGAACGAGCCCGCTGAAGCCGACGAGATTTTTTTTTAGGTTTAGCAAAACGTACGTCCAGATACTCAGCCGACGGCGATCAGAATAAGGCATGAGTATATACAGTATGTCTGACAAAGGCACTTTGGAATGTTGTTTACATAAAGGCGAGTGTAAGCCAAGTTTGGGTTCCCCGCCGATAGTCATGAGGCGGGGCCGCGATTTTGTAGAGAGGATCGTGGTGCTTCGCTCACATGCTCGGGTGGTCCGTGGGTACACTTGCACGGTATCCATCACCCCAGCCCATGGCTTGTTAGGGACACGTTGGCACACTCGCAAGGTATCCATTGTTGTGCCACGGATTTTGTGAGGGGCATCGTGGCACACCTGCGTACCGTGTTTCGGCAGCATGTGTGGCGCCAGTCACTGGTGGTGTGTCAAGGGGAGAAAGAATTGGTAATTTATGACTTGTCGACCGGCTCGTTGAGATAGGCGAACAGTACGGGGTAGTTTTATGTTTCAGTGCATCTGTATATCCATCTATGTTACACCTGTTGTATAGTGTTTACTTAAGAGGCGATATTAACGTCAGGAACACCCAACTCCCAACCACTGCCGCGCCACCAGGCGATACGCACTTGCAGGTGCCCGAAGACCCTCGCGGTGGGTGGGTAAAGATGTCACAAGCTAAAGGATTGTTTCATTATGCTTATCGGAGACGGTAAGAGATGGATATTAAGTTGTGTGACACCGTTTGAGGAGGGCAGGCGAGTAACTGAGGATGATGGTTGGAGGATTTGGGAGGGAAAGAGTTGGGTGGGGGGGACAGACGAGGAGGAGGATAGAATTAGTGTCAATACCTGGCTGCCGTCCACACACCTCTGGGATTTATGCGGCATCATACCCGGCGCTGTCCCCCTACTGCTAGCAGCCGCTACCGCTCGTAGGGTCCACTGCTGGAATGTATCCTGCTTGGCGCTAGGTTCCTCCCTCTCTCCCACCCTCCGTCCGGTGTGACTCTCCTGCTACCCCTGCTCGTGTGCGCTCTCTTCTGGCGTCTCCTTTCACATTTGTTGGCCTGTCATGTGTCGTGGTGACGGCCTCCCTTGCTCTAGAATGTCTCTATATCTCTCATGATGTCACAGTTTCCCAGATGGTGGTGGTAGTGGCCTCGTAGATAACGTCAGTCCTCAATGTCTGTCTGTCTCTTCGCTTGGTGCGGTGATCACCTCTTGGTGAGAGAGAGGGAGGGCAGACAGGGGTCGAGACACTTGCAGCAGCAGCCGTAGTAACAGCTGCTGCTGCAAGCCCCTGGCATTCATTTTGTCGTTCTAACGCCTCATAAAAGCTATTTAATTCCGGACCAGAGTTCTCCGGCAGGATTTGCATGTTGGGATGGAACGATTTTCATATGCAGATGAGGCCGGGGATGCCCGCCCTTGGGGGACCCGCCCGACACGTCACACCTGGGCGGCTCATCGCTCCTCCCCCGCCCGCCTTCCCGGCTGCTTGCCTCGCCTGCTGCCCCTGATGCAGTGTTGTGCTCCCTGGGTCTGTATAACAGCATGAGCCAGGGGAAGCAAGCGCCCTCCCTCTCCCTCCCTCCCTACCTTTCTCCCTTACTGTTCGTCTTTACTCGGAATGTGCATAATGGCCGGTTACCAGGAAATGGTTGTGTGTGTGTTCTTTATGGCATTTTTTTCTTCTTTATCATACCGTCTGTGTCCGCTGGGGCGCATGGAGTATTTCGGGGGAGGTGGGAGGGGGGGAAAGGGATTCACTAGTGAAATATAGGTTTGAAAAAGTTATCAGTTCTTTCCTTGTTTCTGGGGAAGGCTAATTACGTGCGTGTAATGAGAGCCAACATAAGCCCGGGCACACACGGCTGGGGAACATGGCGTCGCTAATGCACAGAGTCTCTGATGCTCTGGTAATTAACTTTTTTTTTCTCCCTCTTTTTTTTATATCTCGGGTTTGTTCTTAGTCCCTTCAGCCTGCGGTGAGCCCGGACTTAATTTGTCGCCACGCTGGGCCAGCCAACACGTCGGCGTGACCGGGTTACACAGGACGGCAGAGTACTGAATGGCTAACTCATCAGGTTTGCCGTGAAGGGAGGGACTTCTTGCATATAACACCACCCTTCCTCCCCTCCTTTATTATTATTACGTCGCCCTGATCTGATTCTGTAAATTGTGATGAAATTTGGGAATTATTTTCGAGCGAATATTTTGTGTAAAAACTTGGAAATCGTTTTCAGTGTTTGTCATGGAGGCAGAGAAGTTTTAAGAGTGCACGGGACAAGTACCTGCAGAGTGTACCAGACCAGCCAGGTTGTTGGGGAGGCTTTGTAGGCATGAGGGCTACGGCTTCCATCCTGCTCGGCCGACCAGAGAGAGACCCAGCCTAGCAACCTGTTGGGGTGAAGACCCGCAAAGACTTCACCAGGTATTCACCAGGTCAGCGTTCATGTACAGGCAGGCGTGCGCGCGTCTCCACGCCTTGGTCAAGCTTTACGCCTTGAGTTAATTTCTCGGCCAAATATTTGATTTTCGGTCGAGTAACTTGAAATGCGGACTTGTGCTGATCGAGCTCTTCAGCATCCCACCTAAAGTACATAGGTCGCCTGATGGGTGATGTGTGACTACCACATTTCTTTCGCTTGCCTCGTTAGCTACACTCGAGATACGCGCCACGTCATATCAAGGACTCTTTCCTTGAAATGACGTGGAAATAAGCCCTTATATTACTACACTTGTTTAATGGTCGGCACGTAACCGGTACATAATAGTAATTGGTTCAGGTGTGTTGGCATCCCCATTATCCGTGCTCACCGCGAGGTTGGGCCTTGCACAGCTGTACATAGGAAACGCCAGCTTATGCTGCCGATAACCAGTTATCTCTTAAGCTCCTCAGACTGAACTGGTGTGGCTAAGCTCCTCAGACTGAACTGGTGTGGCACTTTAGATACGCTTCTACGGATCTCCAGAATAAAGAGGAGAAAGAAATTATGAAAACTATTAGCGCCGAGATGCACAGTTTTGTTGATTTTTTTTGTGTGAAACTTGAATGTGTATTACGTTTGTTTTTCACAGAACATGTCCGTAACGGGCTTCTGTGCTTATCTTGAACCTGCCTTGGCGACGTTTTGAGCTATCTCGAGACTCCGGTGACCACGTATCGTCATCCTGGAGAATGACGTGAGGTGTTGGTCACGGACGAATGATGGTCAGAGTTCGGGTGGGTAGGTCACACGCCAGCATTCCTGAGCCTTGTAACCTTTGGTTGACCTGAAGGTGGTTCTTAACTCCTGCCTCTGTGAGCACGACCTCTCCGGGTTCAAGGGTTGTTTATGACTGTTGGTGTGATTGGAGATCAGGAATTGACCTTAAAGTTGACTTTGCAAGTCCTCCTTCCCTCTGACCATCACGGGGTAACCTGTGGCGCTGTGGTCAGCGAAGTCGGGTCTTAACCTAAAGGTCCCGGGCTCGATTCCTGGGCAAATGAACGAGTCTCCCAGCACCCGTAAGTCCCCGTTCACCTAGCAGTAAATAGGTACCGGAATTGTTAAGTCGAGTGTCGTGGGCCGCAACTTGGCGAATGGTCGACAGTGAGCGTCTGGAGAAGGCGAAGAAATATCCACATAGGCAATGAACCCATTGGAGGACTTCGCCACCTAGGACTTTGATGTCACCAGCCGCACAGTTCGGTTCGCTCATTTTTATTTTCAGTCGTACATCGAGATCCGGGAAATCCTAAAGGCTGGCTTAATTTCGTAACGGTATTGTGGCATAATCCTTTCGCGGGCGCCCGGAGTGGGTTTCCTGGCACCATTTTCCGGCCCAGAGGGGACGGACACATTCCCCCCGTGTTCAGAACTTCGGAATAATTTAGGTGCAAATTTGGTTGTCGAAATATTCATGAGCTCATACTTCTTCAGTTATCAGAGACAGGAGAATGTATACTGGACAGGGAAATTAATATTTCATGATGCAAGAGCAGGTTAACATGTCGAGGAAAGCTTTCCCGACGTTTCTTTATCAAGCGGTGGTATTATCTGTAAATATTCTTTGTGCAAGACTTGAGAAGTTTCTCTATGAATGCTCTGTTCAGTTTGCTCTTAGTTCATATTTCGTCCCTCAAGGCCGTACGATTTGAGTTATTTCGTGTTTGTGCTATTTTTTTAAGTCGATTGTTAAGGCTTTTGTAGGTTTGGTGTGTGTTGGCATAATGGTATTCTGGTGTTGTTGCTCCGTCGAGCTTGGCTGTTCGAGGTCAGAGCACCTGACTCTCTTACGTAAGTGGTGCATCTTTGCCATACAAAGTTCACGGCCTAGGCATTCCTCCAACATGTCCTTGTATTTCTTAATTCGGTGGCGCTAAGTGTTTTTTAGTAACTTGCTGTCAGGGTTTGGGCATTTTCGGGACCCGGGAGGGGAACAGGTCTGTCTGTTTGTGTACCAGTACTAGCCAGGCGGTGTGGGCTTTGGGGATCTGCGGCTTGCCACAACAGCTTGGTCCACGAACGGCCCAATCCAACAGCCTTGGGCCAAGCCTCATGCTGTGGGGTGGGGGGGGGTTAGAAGACCCCCTCCCCCCCCCTCCCAAGGACTTTAACAGGCATGGCACCTTTTGATATTGATGACGGTACGAATATCTTATGATATTCATGTCTCTTCCACTATCACAAACAGCCTCGAAGGGACCGTGTGGTCTGTTGCTGTTTGAATCCCTCTGCGTATCTATTCTCCGTGCATGGCGTCGTGAGAGTGAGGGATGAATTTTTTAGTGTACTTTCCTGACTAGAACTTCTGGATTTATTTCGGGTGCTTTTTCGGGCTCCAGGGTGATAACGCCCGCCCAACTGGGGGATTGGATGATGATGCGTTATCGTTAGATTTTGCCTCTCGACAGAGGTTCGTAGAACCCAGCCTACCATTTCCTTTTGAGAGCCTGACTGCCATTTTCCTTGCTTTCATCGCTCATGGCAATGTCAA
This sequence comes from Panulirus argus, assembly GCA_038088735.1. Classification (NCBI taxonomy): domain Eukaryota; kingdom Metazoa; phylum Arthropoda; class Malacostraca; order Decapoda; family Palinuridae; genus Panulirus; species Panulirus argus. The sequence goes on from JAYMFT010201651.1 coordinate 9,814, forward strand.
GAGGACGTAACGTTTCGCCGTTCCTTGAGATTCTTACTCCTTTTCGGAATAAATGTTTGCGTTCGGTATTACTACACCTTCCATTAACTCGTACTTAATGTTAAGTTATAGGGGCGCAGCTCTACCCTCCGAGCACGGTCAGCGACTCTGCTAAAACCCCCCAGCGCGGGCTTAATTTATCAAGGCTTTGTTTGATGCTGCAGGTCTCTCTTGTGTAGAGTGGGATGGTATGTGCATCTCGGCCTGTCTCGCGTTTCTTGCAGTATTTGTCGTCAGTTGGTTAAATACACATCGGATATCCCTAACGCGTGCAGTGTTTTCCCCCTTCTCAAGCCTTGTCATTAGCGCAAGGGATTATATTAGTGGTACCTGGGCCTCGCAGGGTGTTGTTCCCAGTGCACACACACACACACACACACACACACACACACACACACACACACATACATACATATTCATTTCCTTCGTGCTAAGGAACCTTTCAAGCTTTTATATGGTGTTCATGTCGGGCGAGAGAGATATTGCTGCAAGTAGCGTCATCAATGTCGAGGTACCATTGTTTTAGGAGATGTGAGGATCTCTTAAAAAGGGGAAGGGAGGAGTAAAATGTTTTACCGCACGTTGGGCTGCAAGCAAATTGCGGAGATTTGAGGCCGTAATAGAATCAGTAAAACCCGAATGAAGTTATGTGATTAAAACTGAATAGAATTGAATAATGGCATTTGGACTTTTAAAATTGTAACGGTTATAGCGCCTCGGGTATGCGGGGAGGAAAACCCCTCGCCACCCATTTTTATATAATGTCCCTCGAGGACCGAGTGAATGATGGCGCGCGGGTCGGGAGGCGGGATGTTGGCGCGGCAGCCGTCAGTAAACACGGGCCGAAGTGATCGTTGCTGTCGCCGGCGAATTTATGTGGCGCGCGTCGTCGTCCTCGTGCTGCGTAGGTACCTACGATATAGGGCGCTGCTTCAGAAGGGCAAGTAACGCGGGCAGGTTATGCCGCCATAAAGGGTCTGCCGTTCAACCACCCACACCCACCCAAAAAATGGTGGAGATCCCAGGGACGCCACACGACCTACCTACCGCCTGTCCTCCTATACCCAGTTTATGGGGTCTTGCACACGTATCACCATCTCCCCCCCCCCTTCATGCGCCACTCCTCGCACCTCCACTTCCTCCACCACCTGCCCCCCTGACCACCGTTTGTGTGTACCACCACACCACACTATGCCCCCTGTGTGCCCTCCCACACCACACCACACACTGCTGCTGTATGACCCGAAACACGCCACCAGTCTCACCACGCCACCACACGCTGCCACCAGCTGGAGCCATTCCATTCTCCCAACCACCCCCCAATCCCACCCCCAACACACACACACACACACACACACCAGTACATTAAGGGGAGGGGGGGGGGAGGGTGTCCCGTCACGCCATGCGGGCGGTACTGGAGTTTGACGTCACTGGGGGATACAGGTGACGCACTTCCCTTCCCTCCCCCCAGCACGCCGTTGCAGTACACCTTCATACCTCTGCTGGCCCAGCGCCCGCAGTACCGTCATGCGGAATTTCGTGGGAGACTCGTTCCGTGGATGACACCACTCATGCCGTAGCACATGTTGCCTCTCTTACTCTCTCTCTCTCTCTCTCTCTCTCTCTCTCTCTCTCGACACACATACACACACACCGCGTGTGTACACACACGCGCACATATTTGCGGGATGCGTAAGCGCGCTCCATAGATGGGCCGCACTTGTGCCTCTCGCCAGCCAGCATCACTATATTTCTCTCAGGCACACCAGCCGCCCTCCCCCACATGCGTTCTTCCCCTCCCTATTTCAGCC
>JAYMFT010201662.1:0-25544 GCA_038088735.1 Panulirus argus
CGACTAAAAGGGGAGGGAGCGGGGGGCTGGAAATCCTCCCCTCCAGTTTTTACTTTTCCAAAAGAAGGAACAGAGAATGGGGCCAAGTGAGGATTTTCCCTCTAAGGCTCAGTCCTCTGCTCTTAACGCTACCACGCAAACGCGGGAAAAGGAGAATAGGTATAAAAAAAAAAATATATATATATATATATATATATATATATATACTCAGAGTGTGTATAAACGGTGTAAAAAAGGCATTGTTGTTCTGTTTCGTCTGAGAGATATACAGTGATGGGCAGAAACCTATACCACATGTTACTAAGATGGGAAATACATGAGGTGATTCTTCTCATGACGGTCAGACAGGGAGGAGGCAGCTCAGGAAGGTGCACATGGGAGGGTGTGGCCACTCCCATGGTAGCACATGGGAGAGTGTGGCCAATTCCATGGTAACACGTGGGAGGATGTGGCCACTCTTTTGGTAACACTTACATATCACAAATGATGTGGTAGGTTAAGAAACTATTGGGCCGTTTGTGATATCTGTTTCTTTCCCTACACCGCTAAGCTTTGGAACTCTCTACCTTCTCATGTCTCTCCTAACAGATGCGATCCGATCACTTTTTATAAGGCAGAATTCTAACTCTGTTTCTATATCCATTATCTATATCATATCATATCAATGAAGACTTCTGTGCGTGACCCAAAATTTGACATACAGAAGGGAAGAAGATAGGCTGAGAGCAAGACCAGACTATACCACAGTATATCCCAGACACCCCATATCAACTATGCAGCTCAAACCCAATTCCCAAATATATTTCTATGAAATTGCATTTGCCTTTCTTGCTGCTGATTCAGTGAAAAGTCTGTAATTACTCTGTTTCTTTTTTTTCCCTCACATGACATCCCATCTGGGCAAATCTGCAGAATTCTACATTAATTCTCTCTTTTTCAGCCAGGCGATGAACTCTCACCTCAATAAAATGTATCACATTTTTACGTTCAAAAAAGAATTTTGTCTAACGCCCTCAGAATGTAACATAACTTATTAAATCATCAGATACACAAATTTTGAAATTCTCGTGAGCTGTGAGACTTTAAATGTTTTGTGGCATTTTTTTAATAACACACACACACACACACATACACAAAAATGGGTCATGTATGTTTATTCAGACATACTTTATTATAGTAAGATATGGAACGGGCAAAACATGTTCTAATCAAAGCCATCTTGGGTGAACGAAAAAAAAAAGATGTTCGCAAATCAGACACAATGATTATAGGAAGAGGTAAAGACGAAAGGAGGAAGAAAATTCCACAGATCAGCTATTCGATGAAAAAAGGTATCAAGGTCAATCCTCGAGTGGCCAGTCTCCACACAGATACTGTGGGAAACAGCTGCCAAGCTTGTACCTCGGGTCCAAGCCATGGTGGCCGGGACACATGCAGACAGCTCACGAGAGTAGTGACCAAAATGATACCTGTAGAACAAGGAGAGGACAGCCATATCGCGGTGGATAATTGGAGAGATGTGGTGTCCGGAGAATTACTGGGGTAAAAGGCTTTGATTCCACTCACAAAGACAAATGTGGAGGAAGAACCACTCAGGATGTGCGAGAGAAAAGTACTCCATACCAATGCAAGTAATACTCATGCAGATATGAAATAGATGTTCTCAAGTAACGGATTCACGGGCTACCCGAGGTCGAACGCATAGGTTTGAATTCCGGTAGCGGCAGTTGGACCACAGTCAACTCAGCTGTTCATCCACCCCTAGGGTTTGGTCGATTAAAATAGGCACCTGGCTCAGGCTATGGTATATATATAGCGTAAATGATATGGCCTTGATTAGGGCCTCAGTAGCCCGTGCCGTCTCAACTAAATAATCTAAATACTTACGTTGCCTACATAACACTCCTAGGTTTTGGGAAGCAAACTTTGTGATGTTGATTTTGTGGAATTTACAGGATAGAGTCTAGGATATGGTTAGGTGCAACATGTTCATATTAATAAAAGATCAAATTGCAGTGTTTTAAAACTGGACTGAGGGAAACGAACGACACTTAGAAATATATATAAGGAGAAATTGCGTTTTGGATTTACTGATTTTAACTAAGTTACTATTTTCTCAGTCCGTGATGCTGCTGAAGGAAGAACTGAAAGAGAAAATTTGTTCAGCACGCGAAAGAGAATGAGTATTGGAAGATGGAGGGAAGGTAAAGTGAGATGAACATTGTAAAAAGAAAATCATTCCTCTAACAGTGAATAGGGTTAGAGATGAAATAAAGAAGGCGATAGGACAGAATCCTAAGTGACATCACCGTTGATAGGAAAAGAGGGGGAAGTCACCCCATCAACGACTACGGCAAGAGAACAGCTCCGGAGGACGCTATATATCAGGAAAAGAAAGAGAAACAGAAAAGCTAAAGGGAAAAAGATTAGAAAGGTAAGGCTTATGCCACACCCTGTGAAATGCTGCGAAAATGTCGAATGCCATGACACACGTTTCACCAATATTCCTAAAGAAGGGACCAGAGGCGAGTCACAAAGGAGAGATCACCAGAGGACATTGCATGCAAATACCATCTGGAAGATCAGGAAGAAAGGAAAGGTACAAGTGTTTGAAGAAGTGAGAATCAGCAAAATATTCAAAGACGTGAAAGCAATTGGCCGTTAGTTGTAGGGTTTAAGGCGGTCTCCTTTCTTAGGGATGGGCTGCACCGAGGCATGCTTCCAAGAAGAGGGAAAAGTCTGGATTTATAGACAATAGCGAAATAGACGAGCAAGGATCGGAGTTAGCACTGAGGCACCTACCGTTAGGAGCTGAGGAGGTATGCCTTCTGGGAAAAAGGTCTTTTCCGCACGGAGGTGAGAATCTACAAGGAAGACCCTGAGCGAGGAAGATCCAGATGGCATAGGTTCAGTGGGAGGAGATGGGACGGAGGATTAAACCCATAATCATCCACAGTTAAATAAGAGTAAACTTTGACACCAAGAAGAGCGACTTTATCATCTAGAGAGTTAGCTATAGATAGATCAGGTCGGAAGAAAGAAGAAATGGTTTAATTACAGAAGTTGCGGGTGATGCTTTAGGTTAAGACCATGGAACACAGACACACATCTCATGAATGCTTATCCATATACTCAAAATTTTCTGTGATCATTTATATAAAAGTACACAAATGTTCGTTCATATAATACTACTTAGCTCTACTCATTTGTACACCATACTCACACGCGTATGAGGTATGGTTATTCAGTCACACTGCATCGTTTTATTTACACATTCATAACTAGATAAGCACCTACATCACTTGGAACACAGGGTGAGCAAGAAAGTGTTTCACCATGGAAAAGAGACGCCATAAAATGTCACCTTCATCTTCAAAGGAAATAATTCAAACATTCTCTTTATCAAAGACTTGGAAATAGATAAATCGACGAGTAAATATCAATATTTATTTGAACTTCCTAGAAGATACCATTACAGTGCAGTCGTCTGATTATGTAATATACAATTTAAACAAGTAGTTCCATAACAACAGACTCTACAAAGTAGCTTTGAATATGACATCACATTCACAATCAAGTGTTCATTGTACATATTCTCGCATGTTGAACTAGCAGGATTATAGTACAAATATGAAGTCAGGGAAGGTATAGTGAAATGCTGTCAGCGATATTCCCATGGTGCTGTACAGGAGGTGAGAAGGAGAGGTGTTCTGTGAGAGAGGTACGCGACTGCTGGGTCTTGTGGAGCTTCTGCAGGAGGCAGAGGTGGCGTGTGCTGCATCCTGAGTTAGCGGCCGGTCGCAGCTTGTGCTATGTGCTGGAGGAGGCCGTGAGCGTTGCTGTAGGTCCCGTAGTTCAAGCTGCTCCTCAAGGCGGACGGTGGTAATGTCCCAGGCAACTCCTGCTCAAGGGGTCGTGGAAAATGAGACACCACAGAGCCCTGCCAAAAGAGTGAAAATTCAGGAGTCACATGGTATGCTGCTACTGACGGTATATAAGCCCCAAGGCTTCCTCGAGTCTGGAGTCACATAACTAAGAATTCAGGCGCCAGAGCGGCGCGCTTGTGGTCTGAGGCAACCTGACTACTTGAGAGACCGTCTTTAGTTATCCCTGGGTGTTTATGAGGCAGTGAGGTCAGCCAAGGCGTGAGTGGTAATGAGAGATCGATGGTGGTCTTAGTAGATGACGACGACCACTTGGGAATAAATAATACACGACTGTTCACCGCTGGAAGACAAGAGGAGGTGGGCCATCTTCCATCAAGGTCTCGGGTGGCCGCCTCTGACTTCTGGCTGAGGTCAGTCACAGGTAAGTGTGAGGTTAGTGTCAGTTACTTCATAAGACCATTACAGTAGCCAGGTGCGGTGTCAGGTCGCCGTGAGAGAGCTTAAGCCAGACGTTCAGTGAGTGAGGTTACTGGAGAGGTAGTGTTGTTGTGGCTTACGTCACTACAAGCGTTTAAAACACGTATATAAGCTGAGGCCAGGTGAGGGGTCAACAAAGCCAGTATTAGCATGTGGGTCAGGGGTCAAGAAAGTATGCTGGGGTAGAACGAGGTCAACAAAGCCAGTGTTAGTGAGGGGTAAGGGGGTCAGGAAAGGTGTCACAGCTGGGCAGTGTGAGGATCAGCACAGACACAGCGTTAGGGCAGGGTCAAGTGGCAGGGACAGCGAGCTGGGGGAGTGTTGGGGGTCAACATGGCCAGCATCAGTGTGGGGTCAGGGAGAAATGTTTCATTAAATGTCCCAGTAATGGCTGCCACCAATATGTTGACACACTTCCTTACGTCATCAACTTTTGCACGACAGTGTGACACATACAAGGACACACACACATATCGAGAAACATCCATATCCATAAGCATATAAACACACAAACACATGACATGTGTGTGTGTGTGTGTGTGTGTGTGTGTGTGTGTGTGTGTGTGCGTGCGTGTGCGTAATTACTTATTTGTACTGTACAGGGAGGGAGTCTTACACTCGTGGAAATCCATCTCTTGAGATTTCTTTGAAATCACACAACTTTTTACAACTGTCTATATGTATTATTTTCTAATTCAGTCTGTTCTGTTCATCTAACACTCTTATTCTAAAAGAGGCATTTCTTTACATCTTTCCAACAAGTTATTATTAAATTTCATGCAACGTTCTCTGGTTGCATATCATCAATCTGGTTTAAAAATCTAAAGATTGGGATCTGGTCGGCCCTTCTTCTTCTCTCTTCCGTAGTGGGTAAATCTAAGGCCTCTGATCTTTCCCTGTAACTCGCCTCCCTTATTTTTGGTACCATCTTTGTTGCCCTCTCTGAACCTTCTCTATTCGATCTTTGTGCTTCTTTAGGTGCGGCGACCAAACTAGAAGAGCCTTATGTAGGATATGAACAGCCTGCTGAATACTTCCTTAGCCATGAACTTGAACGCACTTCTGATATTTGCCAGCAGACAGTTAGTCATCTTTACTACTCTCCTAATGTGGGACTCTGTTGACAGGTTAGGGATGATGTCGACTCCCAGGTCTCCTGCAACATAGGCAATATTCATATCAAGGCTTTCCTTGGCGATGATTCATCCTCATTCCTTCACAGTTTACTTGGGATGAATTTCATCAAATCCGCATCAGACCAACTTTGGAGTCTGTCTAGGTTCCCTTTAAGCTGATGCAACACTCCTCACTTTTCACCTCCTCGTGATCTTGGCGTAATCTGCAAATATCAGGAGTTAGATGTCCATACCTTCTGGAATTTCATCTACTTAAAATCAAGGAGAGTAATGGTCCCAGAAGAGAATCCTGCAGCACTCCACTGCTGACTTCAACCCATTACGAGAACGCTCCTCTAGCATGCTTCCTTTGCTCCCTTCCGTCCCCTTTATTCCTGACTAGTAATCCTTAATTAGCTTCCTATGCGGTATAGTGTCAAATGATGTCTGGCATTCCAGACAGCCTTTTCTTTAATCCAATACTGAGCTGACTTTCGGAGAGATCTAAAAAGTTCGTTACACATGACTTTCTTTCCTTGAGACATTGTTGTCACTCACTCACTTTCTCTCTGCAGAAAGTTATCAATTTCCTCTCTGGTTATCTTTTCTAGTACCTTGCAGTCTGCAGTTCACCATCTCTTCCTCGTTCCCTTTCATACAGATAGGTATTGCGTTTGCCCTTTTCCATTCCCGTAGCACCTTGTCTCTCTCCAGCTTCTAGTGGTTTACCAAGTGTGTCTGCCCACGTCTTCAGCACCTATGGTGAGGTTCCATCATGATTATTTGCCTTGCATGGGTGAAGATCCTTTAATATTTTGGTATTGTTTTCTCTAGATACCTTAAAGCTTTGTAAGACCGTCTCCCCGTTCCATATCATTGGGACTCTAGTGTCCTCCACTGTGAAAACGCCTTTGAATTTGTAATTCAGTATTGACGTATCCTAACATCCTCCTCTACAACTCTTCCCTCTTAGTCACTTAGCCTGATTGACTGTTCCTTAACGGATGACATGATGGGAAAGATGTGGATTTTCTGCGACTTAGTCCACAATGTTCATTTCAGTTTCCTCGTAGCTCTTCTCTTACCCTGCCATACGTGTTCTTTGTTCTCTATAACCTTAACGATGCTGGCTGGCTGGAGTGCCACCCACATCTATCACAGCACATCTCAAGGCACCTTCCACTGAACCAATCCTTTCTCTTAACCTTCCCTCTGGGTCTAACTTTGTCGAACCCAGAACACCGGTGAAAGTAATAAAGTACACAAAACGCACATCTGGTACACTGACGGTGAGTCAGTGTTGCCTGGGGTATAAACATGTTCCTAAAAAGTCTGATCAACGTACATATGGTAAAGTTACGGCACAGTGACATGGGATCAATGCATAAGAATCACGTACAGTAGAGTACATTGATAATGGAGCAAGTTCACTCAGAAAAAAAAAATAGGGTACAAATGAAGGCAGTTCAAAAGAAATACGGTACAATAAGGTACACTACTGTTGGATCAGATCACTCACAAGCATTTACGATACATTAGCTAACATGAATACAGTGCATTTGAGTACAGTGACGAGGGATCAGATCTAAAGAGGAACACAGACGCTACACTGACGAGGGATCACATACACTGCACTCATACACTGAGGCGTCAGGCCTAGGTAGCCAAGTTACTGCCCCAGCTGTTGATTCGTAAACCATGTTGACCAGGGGCCTGGCCCATCACTAGGGGTTCTGCCCATCGCCACGCGGGGTGTGGCCCATCACAAGGAGTCCAGCCCATCACCACCCGGGAATTGGCCCATCACCAGAAGTCTAGCTCAACACCACACGAGGTGTTGCCCATCACAGGGATCTAGCCCATCTTCACAAGGAGTGTGGCCCATCACTAGGGATCTAGCCCGTCACAGAGGTCTCGCCCATCACCGCACAGAGTGTGACCCATCATCAGGGTCTAGCCCATAAACACACGGGGTGTGGCCCATCACCATCTGGAGCCTATCCCATCACCAGTGGCCTGATCCATGACCATCGGGGCGTGATTCATCACTATCCGGGGTCTGGCCCATCACCAAGTGATTCGGCCGTCTGATCACTAGCTCAAGAACTGGGATGTATAAATTTCTAATAAATCAAAATTGGCGTAGTGTTTAGCATTCGTTCACACCTCATACAATACACACAATTGTGATGATTTGCGAAAAAAGTGAAGTCAAATCATAAATCAATATTAATACTTATAAAGTCCAGGTGCATATGTGTGAAATGTACGGGAACTCTCGTAGTCAACCCATCAGGGCGGCCGGTCCAGTAAGGGCGGGTAAGTGTCGGATATCAGGTCCTCATCACGGGAGCAGCCTCTGGGACTACCACACCTCGGCGAATATCTCATCCATATACTTTACCTCGTGATATTTAGGAAGCCACAAGCCACAAGCTGCGGCATGGATACAGAGAGAGAGAGAGAGAGAGAGAGAGAGAGAGAGAGAGAGAGAGAGAGAGAGAGAGAGAGAGTGTGACTCGGGTGTGAAAAGAGAGGAAGAGAGCATTATGGAAAGGGATATACGTAGGAAGTGGGCTCCAGGAAGCTATCAGAAGGTTGGCTGCGGACACGGAGCGAGAGGGACAGGAGGGAAACAGTAAAAGAACATGGAGACCACTTGATGTGCAAAGTCTGTAGATGAAATGCGAAGGGATTCTGCGTATTTGGCAAGAGCGATGCCTCGTATCGGGGAAATGCAGATTTCAACACCCCGAAAAATATCTCTACCTGCTCGAGAAAGGGAAATAAACGCTTTAAGGGCAAAATCCCAATTGCTCCACTCTGGGATGTGCAAACGATAGCAAGAAGTAAGGCGTTGCTTGAACCAGCACTGCAAGGATCGCCATGTGGCAGGGACAGTATGGCATATCCCTCGAGACGAGCATGATACACGCCAGTTTTGTGACAGACACTGCCAAGCAGAGACAGGTGGGAGCTGCTAGAGGGAGACATGACACTGGCTTCCCTCTACCAAATGATAAAAGAACTGAAAGCCTTTTACCCGGCTCACCAGAGCAGGGCATATTGACCCTTCAAAACAACCGAAAAGTAAGACGTGTAACATCCCCCATAATTGCCAACATAATTCAGTCACGCACAACAAACACAATCCCCTTCAGAAGTTTGTTGAACGAGTCAAACGGGGTATTTGTAGCTTTCATAGATAAGCACTTCAAAGATAATATGATGAGTGAGGTTTGGATTCCAAATCACAATCCATACTGGAAGAACGTATGAAGGAGTTGGACCGTGTGTAAAAAATTCCCTATTAATAACTGAGCTCTTGAACTCTTCAACTGCTATGGCAGAATTGCTTATTGTTAAGGATGAAGACGAAAACCTGCTTATTGCATTAATCTATAACCCACCAGATGCAAACCCACGTGAATTTCCAGAACTAATAAGAAACAAAAGCCTTCCTTGACCTCCTTGGAAACCCAGTCCTAATGATACTCTTCTTTGTGGTCTTCAACCTACCACTCCTAAGATGGGAACAGGTAGGAAGCAGCGCGGGTCGAGTAAATACAAAAAAGAACAATTTAGCTTGTGACAAGTTTTCCCTCAATCAGCGAGTAACATAAACAACTAAAAGAAAAAAAACACTGTGGACTTAATACAGACATACTACGTGACGTCACCACGTCAAACACGCAGCACTGTGGCTAAAATCTAATTGAAGTCAAAACATGTATGGATGCTAAACTGCCAGTGCAAAACACACGCAATGAAGGGTGTGAATTCAGCAATTTCAGTTTTAATAGGAAATACTCAGAATGGGAAGTTGCAGTCAACGAGATGTCTGCTACAACAAGGGAAACCTTTTAGTGACAGCACTTGGATCCCGATTCCTCTATCAAGGAATAAAGTATTAAAACTAACTAATGAGCACCAAAGCAATTTGTTTAACACAGGACCACAAGAGCATGCTAAACATGCAGCAGATTTATACTACACCGGTGGAAAGAAAGTAAACAGAGTCTAAAGTAGAGCGAGACACTCGATTCCTATACAGGAGGCGAAATCGAATTGTGGGCTTTCTGAACAAGTGACAGCTTATCCAGTAAGCCTAGGAAAACTGTCAAACAAACTGGCGAATGTAGACCATAGGCTCAAAAAGTCATACTAGACACAAGAGAAGAAAGAAAGAAGAAAACGCCATCATTGAAATAATAAACAAAATCTACTTTTTAATCATATACAAAACGCATATCGAGGACCACCGTCTCCATTGTTCCCGTAACAACGGATGATTGCCAGGAAATGAGTCAGATTAAAAAAAAAAGATTAACTGGTGCTCAGAGAGAAGCCCAAAATGATAAAGACAATAATAATAAGCGAACTAAATGACTTCTTCATAGAGAGTAATCCTCCTCTGCAACACATGACATATCTCACCACCTCGCCACAGGATTTGGGGAGGGCCAACGAGAACATGTTCATGCACTTTGCCCCAAGACCAGACTCATGGAATTCAGTCTTTGTTAAAAAAAAAAAAAATGCCAAACAACTCCTGCACGAGCATTAAATATCATCTGGACAAAAAGTTTGTATTCTGGCATCATCCCCGAGAGTTGGATATTGACCCGAGTCGCCCACACGGGAGGCAAAGCAATGCCAACAAAGTACCGACCGACAACACTCTGATATCGCATGTTAAGCTCTTTAAGAGAGTCCTAAGATGTACCTTTAAGGAATCAAACTATGTACACAAACGTGGTCAACACGGCTTCAGGGCGGGAAGATCCTCCCTTTCCCACCTGCTCGATTACTATGATAAGATTCTTGAGGCAATGGAGAACAAAACAAATGCTGAAGTGATACATACACACTTTGCAAAAGCATCTGACATCTGTGACTATTGTATCAGAGCAGATAAAATGGGTAAAATGAGAATAACCGGTAAAATTGGAAGGTGGACAGACAATTTCTTAATTGAAAAATTCACAATACGCTATTGTAAATAAGGCTATTTCCAGTGTCTGCTCGGTGAAAAGGTCAGTCCCCAAGAAACAGTGTTTGCAATCTCTTTGTTCCTCATCATTATATCTGAAATTGACGCACACACGAGTCACATTTTCATATCGTCTTTCACAGACTATACTGGGAAAAAGTATGGAAATCTCGCCTGCAGAAGACACTGAGAGACTATAAACAGACATAAGAAAGTCTTCTACTGGGCCGTAGGAAACAAGATGCCTTTCAGTGGGGATAAGTTCCAACTCCTCCGGTGTGGGGAGGATGAGGGAATCAAGAGCAGTACAGACTACTGGACGGACACATACATCTTCACACCACGAATGAAAACAGTGTGAAAGACCTCGAAGTAATAAAAAACGTCTGACGACCTTACCTTCAGTGAATAGAACAAGGCAACAACAGTTGCCTCCACCAAAAAGTTGGCGGGATGGATCCTGCAAACTTTCAAGACATGTTGCTGTTCAGGGCACTAATGCTCTTATCAACAGGTTGCTCCTGTGTGCTGAAATCACCCTACAAGGCAGGCGAAACTGCAAAATTTGGTTGCTCGGAACTCTTTCACGGTCTGCACTGACGTGGGAAAGGAACTGACTGCTATGACAGACAAAAAAAAAATAAAAGAGTCGGACTATAATGTCTGGAAAGGTTAGTCCCCAACCCACACTCAAAATTATAGTCCTATCGGTTCGATAGCTACGGAAGACTTTGCAAAATATCTTCATTTGTTTATGTTAGCTCAGACGGCACTGTCAAATAAATGCCGTAATCAAGGCCATCTCATTAACGCTATATCTGTATGTGTGTGTGTGTGTGTGTGTGTGTGTGTGTGTGTGTGTGTGTGTGTATCATAACCAAAGCCAATATCAAAATATTACCACTACAATCAATCATACGCATAAAGAGAGAAGACTCCTAGAATATCCCGTCCGCAAGGCTATGCAACACGCTGCCTGCATCCACCAGATACCCTATGGCACGCACGGCGGACACATTCCAGAAGGCCGTGATTACAAGATGTACCAGGCCATCCACCTCTGGTGGTTACGTACACCTACGAGCTGCTGTGGCCAACAGCTTGGTCGACTAATGATCCACTCTCAGCAGCTTAGGCCCAGTCCGAGCTGCAGAGTTAGACGACCTCCGAATTTTATGCCCGGTAAACCATCAGCATATACTTCCCAACATCCTAAGGCTCTCAACTGCATACCTATGTTTCCCAGAAGAGCTCCTCTTTTTTTGCACCAATATAAAAAGAATAAATCCGAAATTGCCGTAAGAAGCAAATACACATATCTGCGACCAAAGAAATTTTTTCAAGGTCGTCTGAACCAATAAAGTTCACAGACCTGTCTCACATCCACCTCACGAAGCCTGTGTAATAACATGTTGGGATGTGAGGCGGGCCAGTACTGGAAGTGGTGGTGACGACGGTCTGGAGCAAGGGTATAGCGGCTGATAATCCCTTCTACATCATTAAGGATGGGAAACGTGTGGGACTCAGCCCTCGACCATTAAGTGAGAGGATCTGAACCATTCCCAGGGTGTTCAGTTACGTCTGTTGGGTAAAACAAACGCAATCTAAGTGCGACAAGACGTCATGTTCCCGTGGCATGAAGTACGAATGCGGAAGAAGGCGATGAAGTGCGTAAAGCTGCAGGGTAATCAAGCGAAACAGTTAAAAAGAAATGTGGTAGTTTGGTGATAAATAATAAGGCAGGTGATGTTAAAAGTCTGCAAGTTCAAGGTGCAAGAGGCGTATTGGTGCTGGTAAAGCGCAGACGCCTGGTTTCATGTGGATTCTAAAGTACAATTGGTGGGATAAAATCAATCAATGGACAATCTTTAAGACAGTTATCTCCAAAAGAATTCCAGTAGCAGAGAGAGAGAGAGAGAGAGAGAGAGAGAGACTAGTATCTACCAACAACTTAGCTGCCAGTGCCCATGTAATGGACTGAAATACATACAGGGATGCAGACATCAGGACTGCACACATGTGGTGGATACATAGGATGACGTCTCAGCCCAGGACATGAGAGACGAGAGACTGACTGTACTGTAAGGTGAACATCAATATGGTTTTGTCAGGTCAGAAATATTTGCAGGATATCTACTTCACTTATAACTGCCCCAGGACACCTCTGTGAGAAGGGTCCTGGCGTCATCCAGGATCCTTTTCAGGAGCTCCTCCAGCTCTAAGGATGCGCTACTTCGAGTAACAGGGAAATAATGAACTCTTTTGGAGTCAGAAGTTCTTTGATACAGCGATACAGCCTCATCGAAGCTGACTTTTCACTCGCGGTGCACCCTTGTGCAGGCAGAGTATGGTAACACCTATTTGTAGTTTAGGACTGACTATGAGTTTATGACCACCTTAATGTCAGAGTGTATAGTTTGGTCCATTTTATCTTATTCTTGTTTCAGTTTTCACAAGTTGTTCTTTCTTCAAGAATATGAGAATCTGTGCTCTGTAGAGTTGCTGGAGTGTTCACAGTTACAAGTTACAGTTATTTATTTTCACTTGTCAAAATGGTAATTTCTATACAGAACTATATATGATCAATCAGGAAGAGGCTTTATGACTTTAAATGAATAAAAGAAAAATGCATAGGTCTCGGCTTATTCTCAGGATACCTGACCGTACCAGATGCGGCGTTAATCCTAGAAATCCATTGGAGTTGCCAAATACTGGCCTGACTATTTCAACTACAGAGCTGCATAGTACAGATGTCCAGTAACCAGTGTTGGAAACAAGCCTTCAAGAAATCATTGCTCCATGCGATATCGCCACCTGGTACCGGTTAGCTAAAATCCCGCGTCTGGCTCATGGACTATGAATTCATGTTTCCTCTTACACGACGTACCTTCTCTTTTACAAGATATCATCCACTTCCTTTCTGGTTATCTTTTTCACAGATATAAAAAAAAAAAAACTTTTTCGTCAGAGATATTGGTGTGTAGTTTAGACCATCATGTTGATCGTTCTTGAGAGCAGACACGAGATCAGCTCTCACTCCCTTGGCATTAAGCTCTTCCTCAAGCATCTTTTGAATGTTTCAGGCGGCCTCTCAAGAGCCTGTGTAGACTCCTTGAGCATATACGGTGAGGCTCCAGCAGGACCGCGTGCCTTACATGGATCAAGACCCTTCAGTAACCTTCTTGTGCCTTGTCTAACAATTTCAATGCTTTCTATGCCCTCCTTCCCAACCCATCTCATTAAGGCAACTTGTGAGTGTATGTATGTGTGCTCCACTGTCAATGAACTCTTTCAGAACATGTCATCCGGTTCTTCATTAACATATTTTCTCATCCGTTTTAAGCAACTTTTCCCCTATGAATCCCTCAGTCCGATCAGCTGTTCTTTGACTGTGACTTTACTCCTGCGAAATTAATAGAACAGTTTTGGATTTCCATTTACCTTGTCCACAATATTTTGATGAAAAACTCCTTTGCTCTTTCATCCTTAACTTACCTTGCTTATTTCTTACTCTTAAACCTTTCATATGTTGGCAGGCTGTTGTACCGCTTATTTCTTTTCGACGTGCATCACTATCTCTAGCTTTTTGACATCTTCTGTCGAACCATTTCTTTCTAACTTCAGATCTTCTCTCTCCACATAGACAACGGTGTACTACACCCCCTCACATTCTGGCTGTAGAGTTCAATTTCCCAGAGAATGTTCCCCTAGTAATTGTTTATCTCTACCTAGTTATAAAGATTCTTACCCTCTGGGTTCAGTTTTCTCTTTGATCTTATGTGCTCATCATCCACGCGGGTTAATTCAAGTACAAAATTATTGTTATTTCAAAAAAGAGGCCCTACAGCTAGACGTCTTCTACTTCCATGTTGTTATACGTAGGGTTGAGATCTGGCGGATGGTACATCAGCCTCTCTGACTCCAGTGTGCTCAGTAGAGTTGATGAAGGAAATGTTTCTGTCCATTTTTTCCTAATCAACCCACCAAGGCTTCTCTCTCCACATGCCAGTGAAAATATTGCTCGTCAATTTCCCTTTGGTTTAATACTCCTCTTGTTAGAACGTTACCATATCTGAGAGGGGCTTGTATCACTCCCCTCTGCACCATCCTGGTCATGCCTTCATTATATTCATTATATAATTGTTCTCATTCATTATGGACGATTCTAAATCATCAGCACGATAATGTTACTTTCGCCTAAGTTTACTTTTCCAATTACGTACCATATAATGGGCCATCCACTAAGATTACTTAAAACTTTACAACATCATTTACTCTAAGGGCCAGTTCTCCTTTTCCTTTGCCTTCCTTTCTCTTTGCTCTCCTGCAACCCTCACGAAAGATATAATAAGACTCCAGTTCTTTCGCAAGTTTTGTCTCAACAACTCTAACAATAGCTGTTGCGTCTTCCGCGATTCGGTTTTTAAACTCCAGTTCCTATCCATTAATCAGTGACCCATCTGAAGTGGTATTCTGTGTTCTCAATCTACCATTACCACCCCTTAAAATGTAGCGGGTCACCTTTCCGTCAGTGGCGGGAGCGGTCTCCTGTGTACTCTGATGTCTCCCGTGTATCTTTTTTTTTTTTCGCCTCCTGGACGTTTCTTTACCTTCCTCCCTCGCTCTCCCTCTGATCTGTCTCCCTGACAACACACACCCGCCCTCCAAGTAACCTGCTCTGCCTGCCGCAATACCACCTCCCGACTGCACTCTATTCGAAATGAAATCGTTACATATTTTCCCCATTTATTTTGTCAATATTCTTCTGTTCTTAATATTTCTTAAATCTCTACAACTGCCTTCACCACGTCTACTGCTTTTATCATTTCTTTATATCTATTTCCTTCCTTTATTATAGTGTCTTATTGCTCCGGCATACTTTCTTCATTCAGTGCAAATGCCATCGCCAACTTGCATCCTTCTCCCACCTGCTTTACTAACCTAATACGTCTGGTGTGGGCCATTTCTTGCCGAGTGTGTTTAAATGAATTACTGCATGAATGAATAAAGAACGGATATTTGAATTCAGGCAGCCACTCGGCTGAAAATACCCTGACGAAGAATAACATAACGGGGGGGTCATAATAGTTACTAGTTAACTGATCACAAAACAGCTTAAAATCTATGTGGGGTTGGATACTTCTACGCTTTTGATAAACAACTGAGTGGAGTCTATGTACTTAGTACAGGAAGTTTTACAGAGCAAATTTTATGATTTATACGTTGGTGATACGTTGGAAATTAATTGATGTAAAGTTATATACTGGTTGAAACGCAGTTATGTTACGTTAACATACATTATGTATTTTATGGTGAACTTTAAGCAGTGAATATTTTCAGGTTGGATGCGTTAGTGTAGTATTGCAGTTGACATACACATAACTATGGGAAAACTAAACTAGTTGCTTGGATTACTTGTTCTTGGATTACTTGTGACATTCACAATAGTACGAACAGGACAGTTCTTGTAACTATACAGCACTGCTTGGTACAAAGTGATCGAGGTGACGGACGTCGGTCAGGCGATCTCGCCGCTCTGATCCTCGAGGAAACTCTTATTGAGTCGAATGGTCATCTGGATCACAACTCCAACGGTGGGAGGGCCGTAGAATATGTCGGTGTCATGTTGTTTACACTGAGGCGACCGCAGCTCCAACATATGCCTCTCGAGAGACTCTCACTAGTTACTGGTTCACTAATCCACTGGTAAAGGTGTCTAATTTGTATATCTCTTTCCCAATCAAATTTGGAGGTAGATACTCTTGTGTGAAGACGGTAGGTCCAATCAGGCGTAATGCAAGTAGGAAGCAGATGGGGTGGTGAGAGAGAGAGAGAGAGTTCAGGTCTGCATGTTGACCTGTAGGCGGCCTGAGGGCGCCGCTGACACAACGTCTTACCCCATCGAGAGTTGGACGAGGTGTGTGTGTGTGTGTGTGTGGTAGAGAATGTACCTAGTGAAGATACAATGAGTGAGAAAACGTAGTGTTGTGGTATAGAGCTGTGTTACCAACCATGTTTGCAGCAACACAGAACCACATGCACAGGGCCACAGTACTCAAGTCTTCCTCGCATCAACCGTCATTCTCCTGTACACATGATAAAAAATGTATCTTGCCACTCTTTGTGTGAAACAATATGACATCACTGTCGAGGAATTTTAAGAAATGCTCATCGGTCTGACCTCACACTGGTAGCCTTACTTTCGTGACACTGCAACTTATCGATTGCTAGCGACATGTCTTGTCATTTGCCATAAGTAATGTTGTACTGATATTTCATATTTCGATGGAAATAACTATAAATTTTGGGATTACCATAATCATTAGGAAATTTGTCTCACATTTACGTTGACCAACCCTACCGAGGCAACACGAGTCGTACTGCTCATTTCGAAATTCATCGCACCCAACAGGGAAGATACTTTTTTTTTTTTCTAATACCGCGTGTACCTCCCTGAGACAGTAGTGTATCTAACACGCGCTGTCCATGGAAGGGCCTGAGAAGTATTCTTAGCTGCATTTATGACTGTTCTCCCTTCGAACCCGGACCTTACAAAGAAGAAAAATTGCCTTACCTTATGAAATACTGATGGATTCATCTCCTACTCTCCTGCAAGGCAACGTGACCCATGTCCTGAATCCTACAGACGCATCTGCAAACCCCTCCCATGAACTCACGTGACCTAACATCTCACCCCCTTTGAAGACACCTGCAGCAGGATTTACCTCTGCATTACCTACCCCGTGTTACCGCGTCATACTTCAACTTGTTTCCAATATCGTAAGTCTCGTCTGAAAACAAGACTTGTCTCTAGAACTATCTTCTTAATGTTCCTCTTCATTTAGAGCCATATGATCCATACCTTTCGTATGTTACCATGAAGAAATACTGCCACTTATGTCTTACTTTATAAAACCCCGTTTGATCCACGATTCCCTTATACCATTTCACCTAACCATGTCTTAAAAGAGCCACGTGACTATACCTTCCCTGTCCTTAAGTAACATTACCATGACTTGCCTCACTATAAGTACACTGCCCCATGTGTTGACCCGTAAATAGTTACCTTGACTATTTACTGTCACTATCAGAGCCATTTTCACCACATTTTGCTCCGAGTTAAGCTATCTCTCCTATATTTAGTTTTTTTAAACACCAATCTGTTCATCTTCCGTCTACACAATTGTCCCTATCTCAAGTTTTGCCTTCCAAGCTAAATTCCCGCAGGTCCAGCCGTCCATACGGCTACCTTTCTCGTGCTTCCACTTGCCCAGTTGCATAGCCCTATAAGCCCCTTGTCCACGTCCTACCTCATCTAAATCATACCTGTCCTACGTCCTGCCCCTACAAGGCTACCCACCTCAGGTACTACTCCTGCCTTCAGAAACCCACACGTCCCGCTCCTACAGGATCGCATGTCCTATGTTCTGCCTGGAGAGAACCATTCCTATTTCCTGTCCCTCACAGGATCACCTGTCGTCATGGACCAGCAGGTCACCTGTTATCCGTCCTTCCCGTGCAAGGTCACCTACTACCCTGCAGGGCCACCTGATCCTTTTCGGCTCGCCGCAAAGGTCACCTGTGTGTGGTTTCCATCGATGCTGATGGTGGAGACATAGACGTAAGAGGATAAAGGCTATAGTCACCTTACCCTTCGGCAAGAGCTCGACCACACTCTCGCCTCACGTACCTGGGGGAAGACAAACACCGACTTACTCCGACAGCATAAACTCGTGTAGATAATCAGTATGCAAATGAGTTTAAAGATGATCATAAACACTGAAAACAAAATGGTGCATTTACCCTTAATACCTGATTATGCCAATTTATGTAAACAGAGAACGATAAAGCCACAGAGAATTGGTATCTTATGTTAACACCGTGATGGGGGATAGCCAGCTGCCTCCCCTGCCTGCAGCCCTCGAGGTAATCGGGCAGGGCTGGTGTGGCCTCACTCCTGCCACACGACGTCATGGCAAAGTGGCCACCTTCCCACCGGACCACAGCAGGAACCCTGGGGTCTGCTGCACCATTTACCTTTTTCCTTTTTTAGGTTGAAGGTTCCAGTCATGGACAAAAGGCCACATCAAGGCCGGGCCTTAATTGAAATATAGAGATGTCGATAAAAGGGGGATAAGAAATAAGGGACATGGGAAAGTATTTACGAATTTTGGACTAAGTGAAAAACCTGTCTTCTAAAATGTGCCAGGTCATACTTATTGGGGAAGACACGAGAGGGTAGTAGAGTTCTAAAGCTTGGAGGTGTAGGGAAAGAAACAGTTATCAAAACGGCACACCCTTGAGTTGCCGATGGCCACATAATAATCACGTGACGCAGCAGCTTGCCGAGTGTTGCGTGGCCTACTTAGTGCTACCTTGTCTCATCACTGTCCACTGCTTAAGGGCAAGCGCGGCTACTGTTTCTGGCATGATAAGAAAGAGAGAGAGAGAGAGAGAGAGAGAGAGAGAGAGAGAGAGAGAGAGAGAGAATACTTACGAGTAATTCTGACGAGATTTTGCGAAAAAAACAGGGCTAGCGCGTAGCGCTCGCCACAGCAAAAATTAGAATTACGAAGAACGGGCCGTGTGAGTTACGTGTTACGTGTGGGTGAGGCAGAAAGATAAGACAGCTACTTGGGACTACAGATTGACACTTGACAGCCACTGAAATGCTTGCTCAAGGCGAAGCCGTCATTAGCCCTCCCGATAGCCAGGCGGGTAGCAGCGGTGATGTACCTCCCTGGTCGGTGGCTGCTTACCACCTTCCTACCTAGAGTATATAAGGGTGGTGGAAGAATGGAAAAAAATTAATGAGGAAACGTAAATGCGAATAACATATAGAAGTTTAAAAAGTCGTATGACGGTAGAGAATGTTCAAGAGATGGGCCCCACGAGTGCAAAACTCCTCCCTCCCCGCACAGTACAAATAGGTAATCACCCACACGCACAACAGACGAGGCTCAACGAGTGTGTAACTCTCTCCCCGCATAGTACAGATAGGTCATTACACACACACCCACACACACACACGTTCCGGTTTATGGAAAGATACAAGTCCGGTAGATTACCTACAACGCACAAAAGACAAGTGGATAATGCCTCCTACGTCTGGTCACCGCACACAAAGAAACACATAGATCAAAGTGAGAGGATACAGAGAGGAGCAAGTAACATGGTACCTGAATTAGGAGGACTGAACTTCAGCGTGAGTGAAGCTTATTTACTGAGCCAATTTTGTAACAATATATGTAATCATTATGAACCCACTGGCGTCTGACTAAGACCCTTTGTGACCCCTGTAATCCTTTGGCGCTACCGCTCACAGGATGAGTATGGGGTGCACAATAGATTTGCCGGGGTTCCCGGCAGAATGCAATCATGAGAGACTGAGGGCTACAGAGCTGTCCACCGTGGAGACTAGAAGAAACATGGGGGACCTGAAGACAGCCTTCAGGTTCCTAAATCGCTTGACGATATCGATAGTGAACAGTTCTTCAAGAGAAGCTGCAACTGAGTAGCAAGAGGAAGTCAGGAAGGACTGGCGTAGTGTCAGGCTGGTGGATGCTTGGGATAAACTAACCAATGAAACAGTGAATCCTGGCAGTTTACAAAGGTTTAAAAGGCTACCTGATGGAACAGATAGTTCAGAAGACGGGGCGCCACGAGTGTACAACTCTCTCCCCATATTGTATGAACAGGTAATCACAAACGGGTAATTACTAACAAAATGCATTACATATCGTCTTAGCATTCGTTCACTTTTCTACAGCATGAACTATATATAACAAATGTACGTACAAGTGGGAGGTGCTGGAGAATGTAAACATTGCACTATAGCGTGTGTGGACGAGTGGGGAAGGCTGCCCAGAATAATGACCGTACGTCAGGAGCCACAGGAGGCAGGGCCACTCTCACCTGCGCCCCGCCCCGCCCCGTCCCGCCCCCCACCTACTCCCCGTCATCAGTAAACACGCCACACCTAAAGATT
Source organism: Panulirus argus (assembly GCA_038088735.1). Classification (NCBI taxonomy): domain Eukaryota; kingdom Metazoa; phylum Arthropoda; class Malacostraca; order Decapoda; family Palinuridae; genus Panulirus; species Panulirus argus. Next base: position 20,461 of record JAYMFT010201662.1, read on the forward strand.
TTCGCAAGATCCGGACCAACACCTTACACGGTGGCCGCCTATGGAAACGACCTACTCTGGCCACTAGACGTTCTCTACCATAGACTGTGGCGTTATCCGGCCGGAGAGCTGGGTTGCACTTGCCCTTAACACACCAGTCCTGATTGGCTGAAAACTAGAACAAACTAAGTACAAAGAAGAATGTCCGTGTGGGTAATAACAAGAGACGAGTCACCAATATCCTGTTTAGCTTCATGACCTGGTGAGGCGGCGGCGGGTCAGCGTGACCGTAATGATGGCGCTCACCAGCCCACTCATGGAACCACTTTCATCTCCACCACGTGAACACCTTCCATGCATCATGACACATAATGGAACTTTCTCATACACTATCACGTATACCGTTACTAGTGATATGATAAAACTGGCGAAATCCTAACACGAGAAGCACCCCCAGAACAGTGCCAACACTACTGGGGTGTGGCACCCTAGTGCAGTGACAGCACCGCCACGGTGTGGCACCTACTGTGACACTGGTGCTAGGTTCTGACACCTCATTACAGTGCCAGGAATATCATGGGTAGCATCCCAGTGAAAATAGCGCCATGGCGTGGCACCTTAGTACAGTGCCATCAGTGCCACGGTGTGGCGCCCCATTAAGGCGCCAGTAGTGCTCTACCGTGCCAGTGGTGAGGAACCGTGAATCAAAGATGGAGAAAGAGTTCCTTCCTGCATCCACCTCAGCACACACTGTGTGGTGAGAGAGTGTGGAATGCTGCGCCCGTGGTGCGTGTAACGTGGGCGTAGCAGCCGGGCGGGGAGACAGATACACTCTACTTACTCCGTAAACTACAGCAGTCATGAACGGGGATTTATTTGCCGGGAAAAATCACCAAACATGATTTTCTCGGCGCTGGGGAGCCGATACGCAGTAATGAACAGCACACACTTCTCAGCAGACCACAGCGTATGTTGTAACTTCCATCGGTTCGTCGGTGTCAACAGCTTCATCATTCCCAAGACTTCCCAGGCTGCTCTACGAGAGGTGGACCAGCAACCCCATGAACACCGTGAGTCCTGAACTACTGTGTGTTGGGCAGGCAACGCGAAGCCTGTCTGCTAGCCTCCTCCTCCAGCGGGCCCAGTACACCTCACCATCGTGAATGAGATTTGTGAGTGCGGCTTAAGTCATGAGTCACTGTAATCCTGGCTGCACCATGTAAAGAGTGACTCTGGTCGTCCAAGAACACATGCATATGATATTCCCCTCATGTTCCAGGCTACTCCATATTTAGCCATCTGGTGAGGGGGCTTTGCTAACTACACGGTCTAGACCGAGGCAAGATAGCATCCCCGTCTCTCTCACACATGATACGCACCTGCATGTTAAGCTAAAATGAAGAGGTCAACGTAAAATTGATCTAATTGCTTATATTAACTCTGGTAATGAGGTTGTGAACATTACAAACTAAATATCTTTCTCTTTCCAGATGTCTCCCTCTGTGGTACTCTGATACCCAGAGGAGAGAACTGTCGGCCATCTCTGTGCCTGATGTTTTTTGTAGACCCTTCGGTCTGTATGATGCTGAGGCCCTTGTGTAGACCTGGGTCAGTAGGGTAGTGAGGCCCTTGTGTAAACCCTGGGTCTGTATGGTGGTAAGAACCTTGTGGTGAGTCGTGGAAGAGGATGAGGAGGGGGGAGAGGAATGTACTGTACATTACCCTGCTGCTGCACGGCGGGCGTGGCAGGGCCCAGCCCACCTTCCATAACAACTGTTTCACCCTAATGCTTGTGAACTTTAAGCAGTTGTTAAGACCTAGAGAGGACTTGGCTTCATTGCCTGCCATGCGAGCGACACAGTCCCACTGCACTAAGTTATTCTGCTCAATCCTGCAACTGAGTCTTTACCCCTGCGTCTGTATCGATCCTCGGCACTATCGCCACGTTATCCGGACAGCCACTTAACATCGTCATCAGCCACAAAATCATTAACATCTTAACTATACAGAGGATTGGCAATCAGTGTGTGACCTAAATTCTCAGGCAGTTGGATCCGAGGACAGTTCGCGTGATAGGAGCTGACACTGCCCTTGTATGTACGTATATTCCAAGCTGAAAATGAAATGTCAGAGGAGAATGTGTGGTGTGAGGCGGGTTGATCGCGTCAGCAATGACTGTGTAAGAGACCAGTGTGGCAGTCTGCGCAGCCTGATAAGAGATGACTAAGATGTGCTGAAATGGCTACCGAGAGAAAAATGGAAAGATGGAGTGAGGGAAACTTTGGAGCATCGCGGATTGAACATTCAGGCGAGTGACAGGTGTGCGTGGGATAGACTGAAATCGTATATGGGAGGAGTAGGGGGGGGGGTGGACGAAGTACTGTCAGTAGAATGGACCAGGGCATATGAAGCGATCAGGGTAAACCATGGAACAGTGTGTCGACCTTGGCTGTGGATAGTAGGCTCTGGTTTCTGTACATTAGACATGACAGCTAGAGCTGGATGTGTGCTACTGAGGTCGTTTCATGTATTGTGCCACTGTATAAAGGCAAAGGGGATAAAGGTGAATGTTCAAACTACAGAGGCATAAGTTTGTTGAATGTACCTGGTAAGTTGTATGGGAGGGCAGTGATGCACAGAGTGAAGGCATGTACAGAGCATCAGACTGGGGAGTAGATTTGGTTTCAGAAGTGGTAGACGTTGTGTAGGCCAAGTGTTTCCTTTAAGGAATGTGTGTGAGAAATACTTGGAAAACGAAAGGACATTTATATATCTGGAGAAGGCATATGATAAGGTTGATAGCGATGCTTTGTGGAAGGTCTTAAGAATATATACGGTGTGGGGAAAACAGCTGCTAGAAGAAGCGAGAAGTTTTTATCAAGGGTGTAAGGCATGTGTACGACTAGGAAGAGAGTAGAGTGAATGGTTCCAAGTGAGGGTTGATTTGCGGTAGGGGTGTGTGATGTTATCATGGTGTTTAATATGTGTATGGATGCGGCGGTAAGGGAGGTAAATGTGAGAGTCTTGGAGGGGCGAGTATGCAGTTTATAAGGATGAGAAGGCCCTAGGAAGCAAATCAATTGCTGTTTGCTGGTGATACAGCACTGGTGACATACTCGAGTGAAAAACTGTAGAAGGTGGTGCCTGAGATTGGAAAAGTGCGTGAAAGGAGAAATTTGAGAGAAAATACGAATAAAAGCAAGGTTATTAGGTTTAACAAGGTTAAGGGACAGATTGAGGTGTGAATTTTAATGAAGAAAAACTGGAGGAAGTGAAGCATTTTAGATACATGGGAGTGGACACGACAGCGAACGGAACCATGGAAGCGGAAGTGAGTCATAGGGTGGGTGAGGGGTCAAAGGTTCTGGGAGCGCTGAACAGTGTGGAAAGAGAGATCATTATCTGGGAGGGAAAATAGGGTATGTTTAAAGATGTAATAATCCCACCATTATAATATGGATGCTAGGTATGTAGATTAGGCTGTGGGGAGGAGGGTGGATGTGTTGGAAATGAAATGTTTAAGGATAATATGTGGCGTGAGTTGGTTTGACCGAGTAGGTAATGAAAGAGTGAGAGAGAGTCTGAATGAGAGAGCAGATTGTGTTGAAATGGTTTGAATATTTGGGGAGAATGAGTGAGGAAAGGTTCAATGCATCAGATGTGGTGAGAAGGAGAACCGGGTGACCAAATTGGAGGTGAAAGGATGGAGGGTGAAATGCGTGCACGGGATAGAGTAAATTGGAACGATGTGGGATACTGGAGTCGACATGCTGTCAGTGGACTAAAAAGTAGCATGTGAAATGTCCAGTGTAAACCATGGAAAGGTCTGTAGGGCCTGGATGTGGATAGGGAGCTGTGGTTGCGGTGCATTACACATGACAGCTAGAGGGTGGATGTGAGCGGATGCGGAATTTCTTCGTCTGTTCCTCGCGCTACCTTGCAAACGCGGGAAACGGTGATCAAGTATGAAGAAAATATATTCCCTTCTCTATATTTCTATTCACTGACTTGTCAAATTATCTAATTCTTTAGCCATCTATTCATTCATCTATCTTGGACCTCCCGAGTGATGCGACCAAGCTTTGAGTACACCAGTTGCATTTAATGACGAATGCATGATCAAGAACAAGAGCGTCAGGGGCAGACAAGTATGACGGGTGTTGTGGGTGACTGACACATCACCCGGTATCTCCAGCCAAGCAATCAAGCTCATCACTCCTTATACCCAGGTCCTCGTCTTCCGCTGGCATTAACCCTGCGGTCACGGTACGGCTGCAAGCAGATGTACAGCCAGCACTGAGAAAGTGCAGTCCAGATGTCTGCATGTTGTGTGTATGGTGACACGATGCACAGAAGACAAAGAATGGGGCAAAATGGCAGGATGCGTCTACATCCTCCTAATACGTAGTTCACATGTGAGAAACCATGCAGTATTTGGTGCCTCCAAACTGTAAACCTGTGTTACCTAGTGAGCTATACTTACTCTTCTCGTTCTCAAAGCTAACGGTGATGTGAGTACACATTACAGCTTCGTATCGTCATTCAAGGATCATTTCTGAATAAATACGAAAATCTCATTTGTAGCAGACAATGAGTAATTCCGAACAGACGTAAGTCTCATTTTCCAGCCGAACTTTGAAAATAATATAATCTTTGATAACTTTTTCGTTACGGCAGAAATAATGAAATAAAAACTAGCACACAATACCGGATCTGAAAAAATATCATCATTTGATGAAAGAGAAACGGTAAAGATATTCGAATAATCAGTCAGATGTCTTTACCTTCAGCGATCACAAGAAAGCCTCCGTTCCTTCGAAAACGGTAGGCTGGAGTCTGCGAACTGGTCAAGACGAGTGAGGCGAAACCCGTCAGATTGTTCTTCAGAGCCATTACACTCACCATTCCTGAATACTGCATTCTCATTACCTTTTACGTCGAGTGAGGCTGTCCAATGAGGATATTTGCACCACTTATCATAGGTTATACTGACTGACAAAATTCTGAACCATTGGCAACGAACAAAATCACTCTAACACCTTCATCTCCAACGCAGACAAGAAATATATATCAAATCATATATATATATATATATATATATATAT